>PNEQ01059680.1:0-19874 GCA_003012365.1 Medauroidea extradentata
AAATGCGTGGATACCAGTACAATAAAATAAATAAACATTACAACATTACCAAAGACAAACTATCCCAAATCCCTGCTTCCTAGCATTACGTTAAACTTATTGAAATATACATGAGTTATGGTTACCAACAATTAGACAAATTAAATGAACAAACAAATTTTCCTTAAATGTAACGTAGCAAACGCTATGTTACAAGGAATGTCCTAACATTGGTTGAAAGGTTCAATGCACAAATAAAATGTTATAACTTTACAATGGATTTAGACAGAATTTTAACAAGCAGTAGATCTATAATTTCTTCGGCCAATAATTTATTATATAAATACATATCCTTAGGTTAATATAGGTTTTGTGGGAAAAAAGAAAGTCACTTGCAGAGGAAAGAAGAACATAGTAAGCAGAATGAATAGTGTCTAATCAAACAATCACATGTGTTTACAGTTTACGTGGTAACAGCATTCAAGAAATACCATGGCAGTAATTAAATGTACGACAGCAGTAGTTTAACCCTAGTTAAGTAGTTATAAGAAAAATTATACTACTGCGGTGTTAGGGTCACAAACAATACCTGTATCCGAAATCTAGGTTGTCAGATAAAAGACGAACAGCAGTGTTTACACTCAATTCTACAAGGCTTTAAAACAAAATGTTGGGTTATTTACGTACCATGTGATCAATGGAATTACGTTTCGGCAGTGGTGGTATTTTAAGAAGAAGAATATTAATTTGGTATTTTGATGATTTTCGTGCGAAAAAAAAATACATTGTTTTATTCAGAAATAAAGAAGGTTCATTCAAGTAAGTTTTATTAATTTATTAAGTATTCAACACAGATTATCGGGCAATCATCTGGAAGCGCAATATCCTTGACAAAGAAAACAAAATCAAATAATGTTGCCACGTTTCAAGTTCCTATGATAAGTTGATGCCATTCGAAGTGGATAGTTGTGCAACAAATACAGCAAATCACATTTACTGGTGTTCCTAGAATATTTCTCATAGGTTTTACGTGCACCTTATGTCACTGTATTCCAAAACTTAGACAAGGCGGCATAGCCAATCCATTGTAGCAAGGCTTGGATTTCAGTGACTTGAGGTGGATTTACAACGATCCGTCGCATCCATCCGTCTTCCAGCCGTCAATCTCGTGACTTCCAGCCAATCATCGAGTCTGGAAAACTTCCATTCGTTTGTCTGTCGAAACGTTGCTATGCTTTAAGGGCTTGGGCCCGAGTTTCTCGGCTTACGAGAGAATTATTTTTTAAAATCCATACGAGAGTAGATATCGTAAAATTGCTTCGTAACTTTTTTGCAAATTGGTTTTACTATGCAATGTAATTTTTCGAGACAACTGTATGATGAGTAGAGCTAATTTATCAATTAAAAGGAAATTTCGTTAGTTAACTAATTAGCAACTATTTTGCAGTCTTCTGACTCGACAAAATTAGAGTATGTAGTTTAAATCAGTCATAACAAAGTTACGAAGCGATTTTACGATATCGGCTCCCATTTATGATTTAAAAAATAATTGTCGTTAAATGCGAAGAAACTCGGGTCCGTGCCCTTAACGTTTTAACGGACGGATGAAATTACAGCCTTCTAAATTATCCTCTTTAAATTCTAGGCTGTGTTATTTTATTAATTTATCTGTGGTATTTTTAGTTTCTTCATCTACTGTATAGTTCTTAATTAATTTGTTAATGTTGATGTTTCTCTGGTGTTTAGTTATACTGTTCATTAACGTACTATAAGTATGATGTCAAAGTTTTCAGAGGATCTAATGTGTAACGTGCGGGATTTTGATTTCTTTATTATTACTGTGGGGGAATTTCGTTCCAAGTCTTTCACATTTTCGAACGTGTGAGTTGGCGACACTGTTTCGACGACGCGTGTCTGCTGTGCAGTTGTAAATCGTTTGACTGTAATAAGGACGGGCGAGCTAACAGACGGACGCGACGGATCATTGTAAATCTACCTTTGTGATTCGTGTACTCACAGTGCGCTTTACAGACGGTGAAACTATAATTTTTGTGTGTTTATAAACAAATATCTTCATACTGTGTATAATGATGTAACTGTTTCGTCATATGTATTAAATCTGATGGACAGCTTGGTCCAGCTTTTCATAAATTAACTTTTTATAGCAACTGATAAAAATAATACCATAAACTGTATATAGGGGCCTATATATACCGTAATATCAGGTAGCTCTTGTAGTATTAAACTGCCTTATGGCTATTGCTTATAAGATTAATATAATGATAGTTTAAAAAAAACTGTACTTCACTCTTAAAAATAACTTACTAGTATGCAAATTTAATATTAAAACCTCTATAATCATCGTTAAAGAATAAAATTATATTTACTTTGCAAATCACGGTAAGTAATAAAGATAACCACATTTTACATACCTACGAAGTAAATTCCGGCAGATTTTCTTACGTTTTATTACTTGACACGGAAAATACAACGTGTGTATTGACATTCAATAGACCCTACCATTTGTCACAAGAAATTTAAATACTTTACATAATCAGTTATTTTTAATTAAACTTCATTTGAAAATGCGTCCACTTCAACTACGATCTTCCGACTAATTAGTCATTTTCAAATTATGAAAATATTTTTCACGTTAAATCTGATGAAATCAGTGCTGGTATAACTTTTCACTTCATACATGATAATACGCTGTTAGTAGGTTTTTTAAATGTATCAACTTTTTTATTTCTGCATTATTGTAGTAATATTGCACTCTGCAAAAAAAAATGTTTCTCAAGCCTACTCTTGTGCCTCATTTTCCCTGGGTTGCGTTTAAAATCTTACAGATTGTTGAAAACCCGTATTTTATATCAACTTTATAACTTGCTGTATTCATTGTAAAATACGTTCAAACATACCTTTCCGAACGATGAAGGAATGTAATTTTCAAAACAGTTTGCATCATTTTGGCGTCTTCCAGTAATGTCTGAAATGCATCTTCCCGATTGCTGTGTTTCAAATTGAGATAGATGGATACTAATAAAATGACAAGAGAGTGTATTTTGGTCTTTTCTGAAAGGTAGCATGACTGACTGCATGCCTGTTCATCGTCGTTTGCATTATAACAAGATACAGCACTTCAGAGACGTGCCACTTTGTTTACACGCCTTACTCATTCAAAAAAAAAAAAAAAATAAAGAATCTATCTGTCTTGAAAAATTGTTCTAATACAATACTTTGTGTTGTTTGTAGAGTTACATTTCAATATAACCACGCGTATTTGACTAATGTGTGAATAATAGTACTTAACAATCTGAGTCATAATCCGTCAAAAGATACCGCAACCGTTCAATTCCATGCTTAAATTTAAAAAAAAAAACTTGAATTACTGTGTATATTTTGAATTCGCCCAAGATAGGCATTAAAAATTTTAAATTTCAGGAATTTTCCCTATTATATCAACAAAACCATCTTAACTTTATGATAAGCGGCCAAGAATTAAAAAAAAGTTTTAATACTTAATTTAAAATGTAAAATTATAGCCATATTTTTGAGTTGATATAAGCACAGCTCAGCGTCCCGTTCATTGATTTGTAGCCTCGCACAGATTGCGAACAGTGAATAAACAATGGCATATCTGACATCATCTAAGGATATAGACGAATACGTTTAGAAAAAAACGTCAGTAAGGTATTTCTCGAACACTGATTTTCTATTGTTTGATATTCTCGTACTCTTATGGCATTCGCCTGATTATTATGACTGCTAGCCTTAGTTAAAAATTACCTTTCAGTCCGAGAACAACATGAGTTTAAATAAGTTTAAATACACACGACGTAACACATAATTACTCCTGTATAGTGGACGTTGTACAATTGCGGATATGTTAAAAATATTATTAAGTAACTAATGGATAGCTCATACTGAGTTACGATATTGCGACGAACACTACGCGATGGGTGTTACGCGAATAAAGTAAATTTCAAGTTAATCGGCGCCGAAACTTCTATGGCGTCAGCATAACAAAAATTGCGGATGTGATGAGATTTCCGAATAGAAAGTGTTTACATTTTATTCGCTTCGTGTACGCGTCAAACTTGAAACTAAAATGTATTTTAATTTTGTGCCTAAATGTTGGTAGTAAATCCCATTTACAATTTATTAGTTTGTGGACATACGCCGTTACTCATGTTTTGTTGACGAAACTTGTACTGAAATACAAAAAAAAAAAAAGCACAGAAAATGTAAGAAAAAACAATCCCAGAGGAACACCGTCAATTAATTTTTCATATCTCAGCAAGCATTCTAAAGACAGAATTCAGTCAAGAAATTTGATAATACCTAAACACAAAAGACAGACACAAAGAAAAACCAATATGAGAAAAGATGGAAAAAAATACATAAATAGTGGACAGTGTACAATTCATTTTATTCATTTCACTGGTGATTTTTCTAAGTTATTATAAGCAACTCATAACCTTTTTAAACCCACGCGTAATTGAAATATTATTTTCACACATTGGAATGTCATTAAGTGTTAAAAAATGTTAAACTTAAAACTGAAAATAATAAAATAATATAAATAACATTGGCTGTTGTACAAGAAGTTAGTATGTAATGGCGAAGGAGATTTGTGTATTCAACATAATATTGCTTTTAGTATTTGTCGCTTGTCACAGAAACTATTGTTCGCAGTAACGAGAATTGTTACTGTCGCATTGCACCCATCACGCCGCATCAGTTGCGCAATTGTGATTACAGCTTTCACTCGAGCAAACACACACAGTTCTGCTCCTCTGTCTCTCGCCATGAAGGAATATCCTGAAGCAAGAGGCACTGTGTCGCTGAGTCCTTCACACCATGTGGCAGTTTCCGTTGTTGGCACAGAACACGTTAACTGCTAGAAGCCAACCTACAATTACATCAGTTCGCTTGTACTTTGCACAGGAACATCTGCGAGTTCTGAACACTGGCCGTACACTTGTCGGCAGATTCGCATGTTGCATATAGCTTCCCTGTCACTTATCATGAAAGTATGTGGGACATATGCCATAGCGGCAAATGTCGTGTCAAAGAAAACACAAGAATACACGCAGACACATGTAACAACAAAGTTATTAAGTCGTCAACTGGAAAACACGTAAACATGCGCAATTTCGCAAGGAATTAGGTCAACGAGTTGCAAACAAGAATAGGTAGTAAATCGACGCAAACGAACATTCAGGAATAGAAATAGAACCAAGAAAATATGTGGTATGTTTGGAAATTCGTTTGGTTGTGTACTAGTTAGTTTGTTGCGTATATTCTATGATTTTCTCTGAAACCCATTTTTTTACAACGGCCTACGTCCAAAACTCTTCTTTAGTACGTAAATTGTCCCACTGCAAGAATCATTTAATAATAACGGCTTGTCTGTTGTGTACGTAGAGGCATATCCTTGTCGGGAAAGCCGATCCAATACGTCGTCTCACACACGACTGGCATATTAAGGTCACCGCCTGTCGTTGAAGGTAATTTGCGTGTTGGAAGCCTATAAGAGTGAAGCGGTAAGGACAACAAGCCACGCGCATCATGCTTTCACGTAGCTTCTAAGAGCAAGTCCCTGAACTGTGGTGTAGTCTTCTCAACGACAACTCGTTTCTATACTACATAGTTTTATAGCTTGACGTTAGAGATAGAAGTGTATTTGTACATGCTTACACCATTTGAAAGATTCTGCGGGATAATTAACATCCATATAACGACCGTAATAAAACCTATCTTTGCCATTTTCGGCTGCGTGGAGATAAACTTTCAAAATATACTGAGGACCTTAACATTGTAAACACAATTTTGAAGGTCATGGAATGCTGTGCCTGAGAATACATCAGTCACATAAGTTGATTATTTTTTTAATAAACTTGTGTCGGCCGAGTATCTGCACGTCGGTCAGTGACCTGGATAGACGGCCATCTTAATTCGATAATTTTTTACTATCGAAAAAGCTTACGCTAGTTGCAAGCTAAAAGTTTTTACTTTTGCAAGGGAAATCCTTGACAACCCGGGCATCAAGAAAGTGCTTTGTAAGAATAATGTGGTTCTTTAAAAAAAAGTCGTAGAATAGGTTTGTATCATTATAACACATAGTCTTGTATTTTGACTTCTAATGAGAAAGGCTAAATTTACGTAATTTTAGTTACAGTAATGAACATTATCGTACGTAGGAAACAACAGCAAAACAAATATTTTTATACAAATTATTTTGAGTAACTACCGAGAATTAAACTTACGTCCTTCGGATTCATAACAACGCTCTTTACCATAAGAACAAATCAACTTGCTGTTAAATTGTTTCCAAATTTTACTCTTTGGTTATTTATTTATTTACTTGGTATAACGCTATCTATACCAATAACCATTTTATTGAAGCAAAAGGTTCCCCACAGGCCATAAATTGTATTTAACTATATAATTTCCGACAAATACATGGTTTAGTTTATCAACTTAAGTTTTCCTATGTTAATTGTAAAACGTTGTTTGTGATTTTATAAACAAACAATTTTACAAGCAAGTACTTATGCAAAAGTTTGTGAAAGTATGAAGACGTTTCTCGTAAATTTTATAAAAATAAATATTAAGAGTACGGTGTTGAAAGTATTCGCGCTCCTTACCTTTGCGAGTCGGGACACGAGAGACTAACTCTCGCCAGTCCAAGACGTAGATAGTTCCCGTTTTAAGGTAATAATGGGTAACAGCTTGTGTCCAAGGCCAATAGCAAGAATGAATAAAGACCGCAATAAACTCGACAATAATCCTGAACACACACAACGTGCCGTCAAACCTTTGCTAGTCCCAACAAAGTTAAACCGCCTTAGCGCTGTGGCTTCTTAGCGACTTATCCATGATTGGCTATATATCTTACACTATACTCCAGCAGTGCCAGCCAATCACCGATCAAAGCGACACGGGCAAGCACTCCCCTGCTTTAGTACTTCTCTTGTTGTCTGATAAGTCATTTATAGAGATGATGTTTTATTGCGTTAAAACTCGAATGCTGGACTTCAACACACGTCCAACATATTAGTTTATGGTTGGCTTTCTCTTGTACGTGGAGCTGTTACCCTATTACATTGAGCCAATAAGAATACCGCTATTGTAATATTTGATACCTGTTGTTGGTCTGCACACAGTTACGTAGTGTCAGATACTCAATCGTGTATGTTGCAAGAAACTACAGTGTTTTCAAGGGTATGTTGGCACAGAATATTCTCTCCATATAGCATCATCTCTAACCATTTACTTCACCGTACTCAATCCTACATGTCCGACACAAGCTCTGTATTTACTCATATCTAACTTAAAACAATACAATAATGTACGTACTAATTACAAACTTTATAATAACATTGACCACGCCAGAGGCCTAATTGAATGGAGATGTTGGTTCCAGCTTCCATATTAAACTTTCTTTTATTCTGAGATGAAAAGTGTAGAATTTGCTAATAAACCGCCATTCTTATTTACAAACAGGGTAATTGAACGTTTTATATGTATACAGGCCACAATCAGTCCAAATATGTTTTTTAAATTCGTATTTGTCTGAGTGACTTTAGTGTACATATACGTTATATATTCATCTGAGATGCCTAGCTCAAGGTAAGTATACTTCGAACTTTAGACGTAGATTTTACACTTCCTTCTCAGAATTTCACAAGATCGAAAACCAATACTATCCAATACTGAGATCGGAACGACGAGTTAAGCTGGAGGGATTTTTGTTGTCTCTGTCTCCCACGGAGAAACTTGAAACTGATCATGCTCGGTCTTCTTTACTTTTTTGAATATAATTACTGGATGTCCAAGATCAACTCTTTTTACTTAATAACAAATCAGCCTGTCCTGACAAATTCCAGCAACATTAAATACTTTTTATCATTCTACCACGTATACACCTTAAAACATATGTATTCAGAGCCAACGAAATTACTGTTAAAAGTTTTATACTTGCCATATTAAGTGAGTACTTATTATTACTATATTGTATTTAAAATAAATGTGAGCCAAATTCGCATACAGCGGATTTTAAAATATTCTTGCAATTGTGTACAAAAAACTGTTATAATACCTGGGCGTTTATTATAAAGGCATTTATGCTGTTTTGCGATAGTGAAATAACTAAAAAAATTCGATTATAAAAATACTAAGAGTGTGAGTGATACCATTTCCGCATATACACATTACAATAAAAATTGTATTGATGCTTTTATTGACAGTTACATGCATTTCGGAGGTGTGTATCTAATATAGAAGAAATAGGACATTGAAAATAATTTACGGGAATAAAATTCTTTGGTTATCAAACATAACCTTTAATATGCGACCATGTTAGAAAATCTCGCGGATAATAAGGACTTGTACCTTACGCAGAGGAAAAATGTATGTTGAAATCCGTTAACGAAAATATAAATGTTTGATATTTGACGGATTATGTGTGTATAATCCGTTTAAAATACCAACCGCCAAGAGACATCAGCATTTATTAAAAAAATTATCTCAGGACAACTATTGTATGGATTGTGTGGAGTGAAATCACGATTTATAGCACGATAAAATGTTCCAAAGTAAGAGAGACACAAATATTGACGCACATATCCGAAAATTATATCAGTCATCGCGTACAGTACAGGTGACGTTAAATATTAGCAGTTATGTTCTCAAGAGGTAACTACAATCCAGTAATGAACGTCACGTGCATTTAAAACACATAATTTTTTGGTAAGCCACGTCTGTTGTTGGTAGACAAGGACGGTCAAAGTATCGACAACACATGTTTGTAATTCATTTCGCGGTCGTTTAAAGAAACCAAAACTATTCAAGCACAGTTTCATTTTAAGTGCTAATTATCGTGTTCTTTAGGGGTTTAAGAAATTTCAGTAATAATAATGTGAAGGTAACGTAAGTAAAATGAAACGATATAATATTAGAATATATTTTTCTGTTTTTTTTGTACCAAATAAACAAATGCATAACGTGTGTTGAAGAGCAGGTGTCTAGGTTACAGCTGCTTCTAGGAAGATGAGTGGCAGGTAGTATATCTCAGGCGGGGCAGGGGCAAACGACAGGCTTCTTGCCCGCACAAGACGGGGAAGACTTGGACACGGGAGCTCTCTCTGCACGAGGATAGTCATCGTCAGCTGGCAGCACCAAGGTGGAGGAGAACTCGGAGTGACGAGTGCCGAAGGAGAAGGCTGGGGCACGTCGCCTCGTCGCGTCTGAAGGGTTGACTAAGGCGGCGTCGGTTCGCTTGTGGTCGGGTGGGAAGACTCGAGTGCCCATAGAGTAGGCGGGCGGTCTCTTCAACGTCACCGTCGCGGGCGTGGCTCCGTACACGGCCGGACCTGGTGACCGCACGTGGTCCTTCTGGCCCAGCCGGGTGCCCCTGAGAGAAACTCAACACATCAACACCTACAAGCAAGGCGATCCCATTTCAATATCCGGCGTTTTTCACGTTTGATTCGTCGCTGGGTCAGCGGGTTTCGTTGGGGATCTTACGTTTCTCCATCCCTTCTCCTTAAAGCACCTACCCCCTGTAGGGCCTCACCTCGTGTCATCCTCTAGGGCAATCAGATGCCCAATGGCACCCAGTCGTAAATACGCAGTTCGGGGTACGATACTTTTGCCACGTATACCATCACCATACGATAATAATTTATTGACCATGAGCCAGGCCGCAGACCGACAAAGAAGATGAAATGGAGGCGAAAGTATCCCCAACGACGAAATGATTTAAAATGAAAATTGGCTCTAAGAAAATTGTCAAACTTCTTTAAAATTCGCTGTAGGAAAAAAAATTAATTTGTAGGTGAACCAACCTTAATTTAACCTATTCGGATTGGTTTTGAAATACTTACAGGCACGTGACGTAATTGGCAGTGACATGTATCGAAATTACGTTGACAGATCGTTACTGAGGGAAACAATCTATTTAAAAACTCGAACCTGCAGAATTGTTATGCTACGCACTTGTTTGGTAGACTTCTGAGCTAGGAAACCGTAATCATCTGCCGTACCGTACGGGATCATTTTAAAGATTCCACGAACCTGCGCGTTAGAGGTTCAGAATTGTTGGAGCTGTAAATGCGGCCTTGAAACGTGTCAATTGTGCAGCCCCACAACGAGCCAAGCACTGAACTAGTATGCAAGAATCCAATCTATTAATTTTACTTCGGGACTTTAAGCGGCGGACATATAATTTTACTGTAAGAAAATTCAGTGCATATCTCTATAAGAGTTTCACATGCATACGGTTAGTACAAGTTGAAGAACGGTAGTCCAAAAAGACCGCTTTTAGCTATGTAAGAGGGCTTAAATTAAAATTTGTTACTGTGGATGATGTCTTTAACAATAGCATTCCGTCTTTGTCTGAAATGTGTTAACTTTTCGTGTGTTGGTACAACGGTCACATTTCGAATAGTTTTGTAAAAATACGTATTTACGAACGCACAGAAGCGCGTGCTAGGCGGTCCTCTTAAGGTAGACCCTACACTAGATAAACGCAGAAATGCTAAAGACAAGAAAAACGGGAGTGCCCTTAGCAAAAGGGAACGCTTCCCTTACGTAAAAACAAACGGCAGTAAACTAACAGTTAAAACAGTAAATCCTTTCCGGATAGACGAGGGGGGAGTAAGTGGTCTGACCACACATCAGCGACCCATTGTACAGTATAAAGTAAAGAATAGTTTGATATTTATAACTGTAAGGCGAGCACACTAACAACAATTTTAGGAAACTGTATTTTATATTAATAATAAATTCGTTGTTACAAACAACTCGAAATCTGAACAACTCCCGTTTTCAAACATTCATGATAGTTTCATATCCGCCCCCACCAAGGCGAAACGGGCTCGATCCCCGGTGGGGTTGGTCCCCGGGTTTTCGCATGTCAGATTTGTGCTTGGCGAGATGCTGCGTTGGTGGGTTTTCTCGAAGATCTCCCGTTTACCCCGTCCTTTTCATTCCGATGCCTCTCCATTGTTGGGCCCCATCTCATGTCATTCTCCCAAGCAAGCATATGCTTAATTAAGGGCGCCCAATTGTAAAGTCTACAGTTAGTGTGTGATACCCTGTCACTTGGGTACCCTCCTCGTGTATGAGTTTTCTTTTTAATATTGAGGAATAATTAGTTTTCTCGCCATCCTTCTGAACTCAACTTCAGGCAGTCCTGACAATACGACCAGCCTCTGTGGGATATATTGAAGTCGAAGCAGTGACGGAATGATGAAAAAAGTAAAAGCCGGCAAAGTACAAAATTTGGTTGCCCACATACATGGCAACGATTTGTCTTAACTAGCCGTACTTCACGCATTTAATATGAAAGGGTGAGTTTCAAAGTGGCGTAAGTCACAATTATTTAGCAGCGCTGTTTTTACTCATATTATTCACATTTTCCATAATACTATTCTGTAACAAATATTTCATTCTTAAAATAATTTCTTAATTACATTTGAGTATTGCAAGCATGTAGGGCCTACTGAATTTTACATTTGATTACAAAAAAATTGTTTTACAGGAAATTATTTTAACTGACATACTCCACTACAAATCTAAGCCCCTCATATGATGATCAACGTTTAGTACATACCGTAAAATGAGGTGAGAAGGGACGCTGGGGCGAATAGGGACAAAATTTGAAACAGATTCCTAGCCTAGACCTTTGTCTTGAATAAAACTATTTTTCAATACAAGTACTCTTTGTAAATGTATTAACTTACCAACCTTAATGAAAAACTCAGGTTTTAAAACAACGTATTTGAACTTTTGATTTAAAATTTTTACCCTAATCACCCCTGCGTCCCTATTCACCTATTTTTACGGTACCACCAGCGCGTTCACTTACATGATGGTTCTGTCGGCATTGGATTCGGTGGTGAGATGTACGATACAAGTTTGTTTCCAGGCAATTAAATGCTACCAATGTTCCGTCTGCACTCGTTCACATAATCATGAACAGAATAAATTTTAGGAGTCTATTTGTGTGGACGTATTTCGTTCGTTCTTAGTGTTGGAGTTCGGGAGCGGCAAGGATCTCGCAGCACATGCATCACTCCTCACCGTAGTCTATAGGCGGAAATCACACAACTAGCGTGTAGTTTTCTCACCGACAACTCGCCTCTGAGAAACTCTCATTAGTAAAGACTGAATGTTTTCGCGAGAAGACTGTTGCACCACTTTAAGTGCCTTACGTGCACACCTGCAGTTCTACTTTGTGGCCAGTGATTGGTTGGTGTTAACTCCCGGAGTCTTGGTGTTATTCTGCCTACAAATCATAGATATGTAGTGTTGCAGTAACCATCTTCTTATTGGCTCAATCAAATGACAGACGTCTCTTCACAAAGCCACACAGCCAATAATAATAAAACACAGCTGCAGGTGAGCGCGCAAGGCTCTGAATCAAAGTGATGCAAAAATATTTTCGCGAAACTTTCACTGTTTATTCAGTGACCCTAAACTTTCCTGCGCCCAGATTTTCATACATACAAAATACCATGACATCACCTACTTTTTCCACCATTTTCGGCCAATTGGATGTTTGTTTTAAGGCGGCCGCCTGGTGAAGTGAACGTTAGTGTGTGTCAGGTGAAAATCGATGAGACGCTACGAGTGACGTCGGCCGGCACAAGTATCGAGATATCGCATCTACGCTCAAAGTCGTAGATGCGCGCGCAATGTTCCCGCCGTAAAGAATTGACTGTGGGACTTTAAGTCTATGACCCAACATTTATTTCAAACAATTGCAAATAACTCGAATATTTTTTAACCAAATGTTTTGAAAAAGTTTGAGATCGCGTACAGTCATACTATTCGTAATTTTAGCATAGCGTTTTTCAAAATGGTATACTGTTTGCTAGCGAAAAAATTATTTTGCTTAATTTTAGCTTATTTTGACAATAAAATATGTGATATTTCAGGGGCAAAAATCTAAAAATCCGTTTGATGTGTTTTAACAGTAAAATTCTGCTACAAACGATTATATATAAGTGTTAAAACTGTAAGATTAATTATATATATATATATATATATATATATATATGTGTGTGTGTGTGTGTGTGTGTGTGTGTGTGTGTGTATTAATTCGCGTTAAAAAATCTTTTTGAAACTACTGCAAAACTAAAGAGCGAGGCTTTGAACGGTGAACCTATAACTTTATTGAACCCGTCACTGTAGCAAAGTCCAATGTACTTGTAAACTTCAATTTCGAACAAATCCGTTACATATACCTTGAAAAACAACCGCGTGAATAAGCCGATTTTAGCCAAGTTTGAGGGCTTTAAAATAATGCTTCCAATGTTCGTAGTGTCTTGAAAGTCACATTTACTAGTAGTCTGAAGTGTGTCTTCTTTTCGTAGGTAAGCATTGTGGACGCACGTTTACTGATCTCTGAGAAAAAAAAACGTAACTCCGAATACGCAGCATGAGTTTGAGTGACAGCCAGTCAGCCGCCTTAGTGGTGAAAATAGGTTTGCCTGTGCAACGTTCTACGAATGCTATTCCAAAAGCAAAAATCACTTGAGCAGTTTTTCAGGAATATTTTATCTTCTGAACTCTGCTTACCACTCGGTGCTGTATTAGACGGCCACCTTAAGAGGGCGTGGTGCATAATTAAGTGTTATGAGCTTCAATTTAAAACTGTAGGTTCCTAGAAGCCAATTTTTAATTATAATTATAACCAACCTTGGACAATAGTTATTGCCAAATTTATATACAATAGATTTTCTCGAATAACGTTTATCTGAAGAACAATTTCTGACGTCAAAATATCCTACATTTAATTCCGGTGCAACAGTTTACACTTAACAAGTGTATAACTCAGGGTAAACGTTTGCTCGTAAAGTGTATTGACGATTTAAGGTTTTCCCACACTGACTTTCAAAACGTGTACATTAGTTAAAATTGTGCTTTCAGTGTTCATTTATCAACCGCACACTCTTGAAGATGTTCAAGTTGTGAAAAGTCGTTATTTTATATCTGTATGAACTGGTGTTAGCTTTGTAGACGCTACTTGGAAGTACATTTTCGTCTTGGAAAAAATATAATTAGCTCAGCCAGTTCCCATAGTGGCATTTCAAAGTCAAAATATGCGTGATTATAATTCATAACCCTCCCCTCCCCCTCAAAACCAGATTTGCATAACTAAAAGAAATAATTTCCACTGAAACTACATATTACAGGCAATAGCTGGAAGTATAAAAAACACAGTACTATTTTTTTTAAAGATATTCTGAAACCTGCATTTTTTTTCACCACCTAGCAATTTTCTTAATACAAAATATTTTGAAGTGTGTTTTTATATACTTCATGCTGTAGGCCATGACATGTAGTACATTCACGATGAATTATTTTGTTTCATTATATTCATTGGTTTTATGGGGGAATGTGAGGAAAAACGTGCCCATTTTTTTTCTTTGAAGTGCCACTATGTGAAATTTGGCTGAACTATTATTTTGTTAAGAGGAAATGTACTTATACAGTAGTATCATCATGTCTAACAATATTTCATATGAAAGTAAAATGTAGATTTTGCAAATTTTAACGCCGTTAAGATCGTTTACGGAGCAAACATTCCAAACCAGACATGTCCATCAAATCGAGTATTATAGGAGAAAGTGAAAAAACTCATGTATTATATAATAGTACTATGAAGAAACACGGCATTTACAATGCAATATTAATCAAGTTTCTTGTATCTGAGTTTATACGAATGTGTAACTCTCACAGTCTATTAAGAAATGGTGGTCAACTCAGTTTCGTAACTTTGGACATGTCAGGTTTTGAACGTCTGCTCCTTATTTGTGAAGTGTCAGTGGTAAGGTGTGGTAAGAGTACAGTAAGTGTGTATGAGCTCACATGACGTAGGCAGGAGCGGCGCGTACGTCCGGAGCAGCAGGGGCGCGACCAATAGTAGACGGGATAGTATACTGGTTGGGTCCCGGTGTCTGCAGCTGTCTGAAGGGTTCACTGCGTCCTGCCAGAGACCACGCGGGAGGTTTTACCCTGCCTGGGTCTGCGTGTTTCTCCGGCTCGTAGCGGTTAGGCGCTGGCGTCTCGAACTTCCCTGTCAACACCACCATATATACACGTGAGTCGGGAGGAAAGGTACATGCTTTGAGGGGTGTTAGTACTGGTGATTCTGAGCAAAATGTTTCTAATAAGCATATGCCCATTTCTTAACCATTTCAGAGAAGCCGAATGAAACCAACAAGGAACGGGATTAGTGCAGGTGACTGTAAATCACGCTACTGTTATCTTATGTTGTGTATAATTTTGTACATTTCCACAGAGTGGCGCTCTAAGCGTGGTGCAGTTGTTTACCTCAGTCCTAGTCCTACAGTGCTTGCCCTAGTATTGAGAGCTACAGTGTTGTTACGTGTACAGTGAATACAGTTCAGTGTAGTCAAAAATGCCACATGTCTTCACACATGCAGAGTATGCTGACATGATGTTTGTCTACGGTTTCTCCGATGGGAATTCCAGAGCCACTGTTCGTGAGAACGAACGACGATATCCTAATCGCAGAGTTCCAGATAGCAGGGTGTTTAGCAGGTTGTTTGCAGGACTGCGTGACCATGGTATGCTTCTCAGCGTAAACGTTCTATCCGAACGTCCCGTTCAACAAGCTCTTAATGAAGTTGAGAACATTCTTCAGGTACTAGAACGCAGCCCAACAACTAGATCGAGACGAATTGCTGCTCAACTTCAGCTCAGATCAGCAACAACAGCAGCTGTCTATCAGAACAGCAAAACGCATTGAAGTTGGTTGTGGAGTGTTTGAACATGTTTTGTGAGGAAATGTACACAATTAAACAAAACATACGATAACAGTATCGTGATTTACCATCACCTGCACATTTCCAGTTCCTTGTTTTCATTCAGTTTCTCTGAAACTGTTAAGAAATGAGCATCTGTTTATTAGAAAAATTTTGTTCAGAATCACCATACTATCACCTCTCAAAGCATGTACCTTTCCTCCCGACTCATCTTGTATACAGTTATGATTACCAAGAACCTCGCCTGGAGGACGGGTTAGCGACGACGGCAGTGCAATCAGGTCAGTAGTTGCACAAGACAAGGGCCTCAGCGATTCTCCCCACCTGCACTGAAGTGTGATAATACAATGTATCGGGGGAATCGTTGTCTATCTCATTTAAGCCTTCCAGCCATCACCACCTCGCCAGGATGGTCCTGGGTCGAGACCCCCGACGTCGACGTGCCGCCGTCCGTCGATAGCCGACACAATCATCATCAGCCTCCGGCATCACGCTAACGGTGAGGTCTAAGATGTCCAAAGGGTCACCCATCATAGAGTATAACAACATAAATATTTAAACAGCGCTCCCCTCCAACCTAAATTATGTAGTACAACCATGCAGTATTTTGTAACTAAAGTTATGTAGAGTAAAGCCACCGTAATTATATAATCATATTTCATTTAACCATAACCTCACCCTTAACTTAACCAAATAACTAGTTTCAGTATAAAGTGCCTACCTCTGACTACAGCCACCCAACCGCTATAAATACACACCCTAAAACCATAAAAAGATTCATTTTGCAACACTGGTGCAGGTGCCTTTCGCTCCTCAGCTCTCACAGCCAATCCAATTTCCCCCCACATTAATGAACTTAAAATTTAGTCAAATTATTAACTTAATTAATTTCCCTAACGACCCACCTGTACATTATTAACACAATCAAATTTTTTATTTTAGTTGTTATTAAAACATATTTTCAATAGTTCAATCATTTAATAAGTACTGAGATTTAATAATACAGTTATTACAGGAATTTCAAACAATTAACTAAATTTATTGCAAACTTTCTTTTTATAACCTTTTAATGCATTTATATCATGATTATTCCACTGTGTGTGCCATAATTACGTAATTTAATTAGAATAGTTAATTACCACATTCAGCATTTAATATAAAATTTAAAACATATTTAAATTTTTAAACACAGTTAAAGTTTCAGCAGCATTGTTTGGTCGCTAATTCGAGCCCTGTATTTTCTTAGTGTAGTGCCCTTGTATATTTAACAGTCATTTAATTAGTTTTCAGTAGTTCATGATATTACAATTTCGCTGCCATACGGAAGGCAGAGTGAAAGGAGTTACAAATGTAGTCAAGTCTTACGCACACACGCACACATGCAGAGTGCGGCGGCCCAGTTACAAGAAATTCGCACCTCAGCTTGCACTGCTGCCAACTTGAGTCGAGCGGTGAAGCGAGCCCACGTTGACAAAATTAACTTTACGTTACTGGCACATATGTTAGAATATGTCAGTTATTCTTTCCACTTCACATCATTTCATTATCCTTTCACTATCACTTAAGAGAGATGAGACAACACAAGTACTAAGAATGAGTGTCGTTGTGTTCATTCAGAACTGTGGTCCAGGACTTAGCCAATATTGAGGTATCATACGTAAAAGACCTGTTACAGCAGCAGGGATGAGTGATATGACGAAAAGGTAGGGCCTACAACTTAAAAATGGACCCTAGTAAAATAAATCCCTTCATAATATTTTGAAAAAAAAAAATCATAAATTTTTTCAATTAACTTCATGTTTCCCGATGTACTATATCCAGACAAGATCAAACATGTACAAACCCATTACATCAAACCCAACAAACCAAGGTCAAACAAGTCGAGCGTGGGACACTTATTACATAATGGGACATTTATTACATACCACTCTAATTTGCAAGTAGTTGATATGCGGATAGTAAAAGTTTGACGTTGACGCAAACAACTCAGATACACCTTTCAAGAACATAATGTTTGAAATTTTAAATACATATATATTCACGAAGACTAACCTACCAACACACTACATAAAGAGAAAAGCGATTTCACAACTCTATTTTTCCTTCGAAACGTAGGACAAAATGTTTTGCATTATAAACTGACATATTTCCATGCCCATATATCATTCCGATGCGTATCAATGAAATTATTTTAGTTTGTAACACTGTATTTCAATAATTGTTAAAATATTACAAAAAATCGTTTTAGTAGTTACAATTAAAGATGTGTGTAGTGAAAAAGTTTAATGGTTCAGTGGACATCGCGTTTATTGAAGGTTACCGTTAAAACCGAAACGAAAATATAATTACTAAAACTCTTAATACTGAATGACAGAAAACACACAGCTTAAACCAACGTGTTTAGTACCGTGCAATTATGCACATTAGTTCCGTATTTATCGTAGATGTGCGCTTATTTCTGAAAATTTATTACCTAAGGAAGTTAAATAGAGGGTGAATGTTTATGCCAGTTCGTCATTTTTAAGGTTATAAATAGGAAAAATTATGTTAAGGCTTCTCTTTATAAATACCGGCGTTGTGCTTGGACCCACAAAGGTTTCCACAAAAAATGTGGTGGGGGTGGGTAGCAATTAGGGTGGAGGGGGCAGAACGGGTTACCCAAAAAAAAATAGTGCGAAAAAAACTTTGGTGAGTTGTGTGTTCGCCCGCGTTGGTTTCCGCAGAAAAATATAACGTGGATGGGCTGGGAGGAAGGGGAAAACGGGAGAGAAGGACATGAAGGTGTACGAAAAAAATACTGAAACCCTTTCCGTTTTTCAAACGTTTCTAAAACGGTCATTAATGACAACACCATTTAGCAATCATACCTTCAGAAATGTTTTCATCTTAAACTGAAAACCCCGCGAACGGATTCGCGTGTATCAGCTAGTATCAACTTGAGGTATTAAATGCTATTCGGCTATTTTACTGTTGTCTAAAACATTGTTTTCGTTTCGAAGAGACGTTTTCTACTTATGGATAATGGAAATTTTTTTACAATTTCCTAAGCTACTGCGAAACTTATTTACTTTCTGATTTAGAGACGTACAAACCAGAACAGCAATGTTTACGATGGTCTCTCTAGTCAGGTGACTGTACCGACTACATAACTCAATTTAAGCCCCATCCTTCTTTGTGCGCCAAGTCGTTTCTCAGAATCATATTATGTTTTGCAATCAGAGTGACGTTCACGCACGAGGTGAACAAAAGTTTTAAAACGCATTTTACAGCTGTCTGCGCGTGTTATTTTCTTATCAGTCAGAGGCAACAGAAATCATATCACAGACAGTGGCGCTGGAGGAGAGTGAGAAGCAAAAGCAAACTGCGCGTAAAAATGGTCACATTTACATTCGTCCCGCCCTTTGTGGTTCAGAAAACTTCCCGTTTGGTAATAGGACGTTCGACACTAACATATATTTACTCTAAGTAATCATTACTTTACGTGTATACATTAGGAAGTGATTTCCTTTAAGGCTAGTATCCCTTGTTTACACATTTTTATCGCTGTGATTATTTTTTAACTTAAACGTGAGCAGTTATCAGAAATACGTTTAGCAGTTTTGTCGTTTATTCAGTGATAGCTAATTTTTAAGGAAATAAATTATATGGTTTTGACTAATTATGTAATTAACGAACATTTCGTTAGTTGCATAATTAGTCGAAACCATAACACGAACTGTCCTGGAAAAATTAGCCAACGTCATTTATTTAAAATATTTTGAACAATGTTGCCAGAGAGATTTCTGATATCTGCCCTCGTTTACATTAGAGACAGGTAACTAGGATCATAAGTCAATGCTCCATTATTCCCACTCCTGTCATGATAGTTATTTCTTTGCATCGAAACGAGAACAGTAATCGAAATCTGTTGTGCAGTTATGTTAAAAATCGTTTTTTACTCTGTAGTCTAATTTTTATAGACAAAAACTACTCAGAATTAGCTAATTAGTCTATTATTGAGAACTTCCATATCTGAATAATTTGCTGAATCTATTGTATATTGTGTCATGAATATATTTGTTAACATAGTATACATACAATTTTGTTGACAAA
>PNEQ01059681.1:0-27657 GCA_003012365.1 Medauroidea extradentata
CAAAAATTCTGCTTCAAGAAACGCAGTGAACATGGAAGTTATTCTTTCTACTAGCAAAAATCGATTAATGTGTGGTCTGCAAATGATCAGATTTTTAAATCAAATTACGTTTTTTTCCTAGTAAGAGCCTTTACAAAATTGTATGATTATTAAAACCTTTCCTGAAAATATGCCATACATTTAACAAACATAAAAATTTCAATTAACACTAGTCACAGATAAATATTACTACCATAGCACAATTACTTATTTAAATATTGACATTACCTGATTGTCAAAGACATAATAAAATTCTAAGCAATATCTGTGCATAGACAATATGTGTATGTTACACCTGTAAAGATGCTTCAGACGGAAATAGGCCGACTGGATATTTGCTGATATTTGTTTATCTCAGAATAGATTCTTCTCGAATATAACTCCTAAGTTTTTATAGGAATTCTTTGCCGGTATTACTTCCCCGTTTACTGATATATCTTTATGACAGTTAATTTTCTTTAATATTATGTGTGATCCAAATATCACGTATGAGCATTTTTTTTTTGTTGAGTTTCAGGAGTTTATTTCGCACGATGCCCTTAACTCTCACTTGTCTTTGGGATGTACTGGCAAAACACAGACGTATAGTGTCATAATTACGTTATTCTTATTGTGCAGTCAAATGAGAGACATGCTTGAAGAAAGACACGCTGCCAATAACCATGAAGGAAAGTTGTCGATGTGCACGCGAGACAGTGGAACTAAGTGTTGCAAGAATCTTTCAGCGACAATATCGTGGTTATATTTATAACGTGTGTGGTGTTTCTCTGACATTCCGTACTGGCCCGAAGTGTGTGTTCTTCCATAAACATGCCTGATGAGTGCGTGTGTACTGTACACGACGTAGGGACCCCTGTTTTTCGCGACAAGAATTTTGTCCCAGTTTGTTTCAATGCCTTAAGAGTACGTGGTAGATAAATAAACGCTGAAAGCATCAAATGATTTCTACGCTTTTCTCGAAGCCAATATGGATAAAATACTCAATGACAATCCTAGATAATGGTATTTGCCAACTTATGAGTAAATATTTATCCAAAATTACTAATTCGTTATACGCGTGAATTCTCGCGCCGCAGTTAAATGAACTAGGTTCCGGCGTCAGAGATTGTGCCTCTGAAGTTCGTTACACAGGAAACAATTTTGTTTTAAACGTTGGCTAAAACTGTTGTCTATGGTTACTATTGTTTAATCTTCGCAAATTGGCTTCAAGAAACCTACAGTTATAGATTAATGCTTTTAACGTTGAATTATAGCTATAACACGTCCTCTTAAGGGCGCCGTCTACCCGCGCGTGAGAGGCTCAGAAATGACGGAACTACAAAGGCGATCTTGAAGCGTGCAACAAATGCCGCATTGCCTCAACAAGCATGGGTGTAATTTGACCATTTCGATTGGTGTGGCAAGGATTACTAGGTATAAATTATAAAAAAAAAAAAAAAGAGTGGAAATCGAACCGCTTCCACTTTTGTAATGATTATTTTATTTTTATTAGCTAAATTAAAAACCAGTGTAATGGAAAATGCACAAGTAAAATTGTATTCCTAAGCTAAGAAAGAGAATTTTATGTTCTCTATCAACAAAATTTTGAGGTGGCAATTGCCACCCCTTGCCACCCCCGAATTATGCCTATGTCAACGAGCCAAGCTCTGAAATAGCGAGCAAACTTCCCGCCTAACATTTTTTACTGTGGAACACTAAGCGGTGACCATATAATTTTATTGGTGGAAAGTCTGTAGCAAAGTTCAGTACACGCCGCAATCGAGTTTTACATACACCCGGTTAGTACATTTTGAAGTACGACAGCCTGAAAATACCGGGTTTAACCTTGTTGGAGGGCTTCGAAACAGGTTTTCTTTAACGAACATGGCGTCTTAACAATGAGGTTCCGACCTTGTCTGAATGTTGTTTTATTTCCGTACGTTGGCACAATGTTCACACGTAGAATTGTTCTGGAGAAGAAAAACGGTTTACGAGCACACTGCAAAACATTTGAAGCGCGAGGTGTGTGGCCGTCGTAAGTGCACATCTGCAATTTTGCTTCATGGTTATTGGCAGCGTGTCTGTGTGAAGAGCCGTATCTCATTTGACTGAGCCAATTACAATAACGTTCCTGCAACACAACACGTCTGTGAGCTGCCGGCAAAATCCCTAGGCTCGTTAGAGTTAAAATATCCAATCACTGACCTCGAAATAAAACTGTAGATGTGCACTAAGGCACTGAAACAGAGTGGGGCAACTGTGTAAGCTCACAGCCAATGAGCATCTGCTGTCTGCTTGAATACACAGATATCATTGGAGGTCAGTGAACCTGCGTATTTTTCTGGTCTCTTCTAATAATTAGGGACTTGCAAATTTCGCCTTATTATAAGAAACCGGAAGTTTTCGCGAGTAACAGGTGTTGCTATACATGAGTGTTTGGGTGATCTCACGAAGCCTGGAGGGTATTCTTGTATCTCTCCTGCTGCCTCTGGGTAATTTCCCAACAGCTGCTACCGCGGCACCTGTCCAGTCACAGCTGCGAAGTAGGTTAGCGAAAACGCCACTTAGGGAAATGGTGTTTGTGACACGGCTACGGTCGTACATGGCAGTTTGTGTTGGGTCAGGGAGGGAGGCGGGGTAGGGTAGATCTGTCTCTCCTCTCAACGTCTCGAGAGACACGTGAAGGCGCCAACTGGACGACTTCCTCCCACCTGGACCGCGCCCTCCAAACACACTCTCGTTGCAGAGCGTTCGTCGGCTGTTTGCGTGACCCCGATCGTCGACTGGTTCCTCGTCGACCCGGGTATCTCCCCCCTCCTTCCCCCGTCAATCGCCGACGTATCCGCCTGCTGGCCGCTCGGTCAGAAATACCGCATGCTAATGGTGCAGTTGGATCGTTGAATATGCATAGGAGTAGACCTGAACATTTCGCGTAATTTCCCGACAGAAGACAGGACTCGGAAGTTAACTGTGTGCTCATCTGACGTCTAATAACCAGCAGAATGTTTGGCACTCCTGCAGGGTTTTTTCTTCTTCAACAAATTATAGGATAGACTTACGCTATAGTCTGTCTCATGAAAGAATGCCATTTTTTGACAGTTGTGTTGGCATTTTTTTTTTTTTTTTTTTACTGTTTCAATGAAAAAAGCAGCGTGTTCCTCTATCACAGGTAATTTCTGAACAACCAAACTAAGCTGACTGGCAAACCGTGCAGTATATCAAAATGAAAAGTATTTTCCTGTAACTCAGTCCATACATGGTAATCTTCAGAACTGTCGAAAACTAATAAATATTATCTAACATAGACTTATATACTCCATAATTGGACAGTCGGCTGAATGTGATTTTGTGCACACCAAATGAGGTAGAGGCAAAAACAGTTTTTACGCGAAAACTTCTTTAAAAATAAATGCCAACACAACTGTCAAAAAATGGAATTCTTTCATGAGACAGACTATACTTCGTGGTAATAAGGCTTCGAACTTCAGTCACAGAAATACGTTGTGATCTTATATGAGCTGCTTTGGTCACTTTCTGCCGAAACTACACATGCCTGCTCTGTATTGGTAACCTACTGAACTATGTGCAGTGTGCACAGAGCCTTCCCAGTTATGTGAAGCCCGCTAAGTGGTTTATCCTGATACTGAGGGGAGTGTGTACCGGTTTCAAATGTCTACGTTTGACGCGTCGGAACAGCGAAGCGATAAAAGCCAGAATACCACTGCCAAAGTTAAATAGACGTGCAAAGTCTTCGTTGTAATTGTTTTCGTATGAGACTTCAAGTGGTGAGTGGTGACCCTAAAATGTTATGCCTTTCGACTTGCACTTGACGAATTCAGGTCATATTTTAGGAGTTACAGCAGTCTAAAAAAACCGTTTTAACCTCCTATGACAGGCCCGGAAATCATGTTTCTAAAAACATAGAAGCGTACTTTCAAGTGTGAGTTTTTTTTCGTAGGTAAACTTAATAAGAATACGTTAAGCGGTTTCGCGTGAAAAAGAATACGCCTGACACGCTACAATATCGTCCATGCGACATGCGAGGACATCCATTAAGGCTGCTCCTCCAAGAAGGGGGTCATAGGGCTTTCAATACTAAAAATCAAATTCTCATATCTCTGGGTGTATTAAATTTAGAACATTCATTCAAATTGCATTTTCTTCTATGGAATAACAGAAATGGTGGTACATGTTCAGAAAATTAAAAACTCGTTTATAAAGTACTTTTTTGGTAGGTTTAAAATCTTGGAAAAGCTGAAAAAGCCTAAAAAAACAGGCTATGCTAACTGCATGATTATTGCGCATACAACACTGTTTATTTTGCTGAGTAGAATAAAAAAGTCCGCGAGGGCACCTATCTACCATTAAAAGTTTACTCACAAATTAGCAAATTGTAAACAGCATGCCAGTGTTGCACGGAAGACGGCCGCCGAAGCGACGTGCTCGACAGCAGGATGTGCCGTTGACCTAGGAAACATGAGTAAGAGCGTGCAGTGTTGTCATACCTACTTGTCGCGCGGCGAGCAGCTGCCCTTGGTGGGATAAGCAGCCCTCGGCGAGGTAAGCGGCGTGCCGGCGGGCTGTGTTTAATCGGAACTGAGAAGTAGCCGGACGTTTACTGAATAGTTCTTTTTCTATTGTCATATTATTAAGAAGTTTAGCTACTGTGAAGAAACTGTTATGGTGCGGAAAAGTTTTTCTGCGACATGGCAACATTAGCTCGTAATGGGGTGTGTCCAATGAAACTTTTCAGTTTATAATACTAATAACGATGAATTTCAACAGTATTATTTATTCAATACTAAAGCAAATGAAAATGTTTAGGTGCGGTGTTATTTTTTTCATATAAAATTACAACAGAGTATTACTGAATTAATTTGTAAATGTACGTATCATTATTTCATTTGCTGTTAACAAATTTCGTTTGGCACTGGGCCAGTAAACTATGAAATAGTAACTAAGAAGATACTATGGAAAGGAACAATAAGTTAAAGTCCCCGATTCTCGTACATCTAACGACCTTAGTGTTCCGGTAGCGAAACAATTCATAAAAGTGCCCAAAAACTGTAAATCCAAGAAAGCTATGTACTGTACGAATCTCCAACCCTTTATTGTTGTCTAATATGTGGCCGTAGAACATCGGGTAAGTAGTTTTCTTCTTTTATAAATTTTTTACTTATGTAGTGCAAAAGCTTCGAAACTCGACGAAAAAGTATCGTGTGTTCCTGGGCTCGACCACCTATTCCCGAGCCTCGAGGTTTATTTATTTAATATTGTTCCATATATTATTATACTGTATACCTGGGGAAATATGACATTGTGATTTTAGAATACAGTAAACCCCCGATTGTTGCTTTTTATGAACTTATTACGATTTCAGTAAAATAAATATTGCGAAAGGCCTATCGCAGCAATCAGATTATGCGCGCTAATTTTTCTCGTTTATGCTTTACATTGGGCTAAAGAAAAATCATAGATGACCTTGCAGGTTATCCTTGTATTCGTAATGCGCCTTTGTATTCAAAGATATTACTATTCCAATGAAGTTTATTATAATATTCTAGTAAATAATTTCCGAACATAGTCGGTACGGTCGCATGAGTTTATGTTGCGCGAGATGTTTTGCTTAGTTTGTAATAAAATATATGGTCGTATGTGCATTTACAGAATATCCTTTTATTCTAAATGAGTCATTCTATTAAAAAATATATTTTTTTTTTTCAAACGACTTTATTACGATATTCATGTAAATAACTCCAGAAGACGGGCATTGCGGCGCAAGAATGTATGTTACAGGCAATAATACAGTTAACTGAAACGCCTTTTTAAAATTTCAAAAATTGTTATTTTAATATTTATTAAATGTACGTAAAATATATTACATTCCACTATTTCTTACTATTGTAAAACATATTTTTAACATGCTTGGTATTCTTGGCCAATGTACGAGTCTTAGGGTCCGCCACAATTGTCTGTTAGCCCAGATTCGTATGAGTCTTATTTCACTTAAATGACAATATTTTGTAACAAACTGTAGTTCAGGTTGTTAAGCGACACATTCTTCAGCTATCGGAACAACCGACAAAGCACAAACATTAAGCTATGAACGAAGTTGCTTACCTGAAACCAGTACGAATTGCCTATTTCTGCAATTGCGCAGGACGAGACAAAACAATTTCCTGCTTGTAAACAAATACATAGCCGGGGCCGCCAACGGTTGCAAGTTGAAGCTCACATTCCGTAGATAATTGTGCGCTATAGACGCAATCATATATCAAATGACTAATTTTTATAGATATTTTTTTCCGGAGCAACTGCGAGCTTTGGTAAATTGACGAGTATCAGGGACTTTACCTTAATTTGAACGTTACATTTATTTATTTTCATTTATTTATATCAGAAATTAAGTTCAAGTCTGTTACTGCTCAGGAAGATGACATTACGCATAACAATGATTGGGGGTCAGATCCAAACTTATTTCCCAATTTGATTATTGAAGGGGAAAATACAGAAAATAAAACCTTCGAAATACACGGCAGAAGAATTGTTGATATTGCCCATGTTATGAAAGAAATTGAGAAAATTGGCAAACATTCTCTATACTGTACAATGGGTGGTTACAAACTTCAGTCAGAAAAAATGGCATTATTACTGTGAAAACTGTGGACGCAAGTTTATCGTCACTTCTGAACGTCCCGATTCCTTAGATTATGTAAATTCTGCATTAGTATGGGGAACTGTGACTGTTGGAAATGAATATTCCCAAAGGAAGAATTTTTGTCAGTTCTTGACATTCCAATGATGAGTGGAAGGAAATACAGCAAACAAAAAAGCAAAATAGAAGAGGTGCAAATGGCAATAGTTTTGAAATATTGTTGACTAAAAAACTGCATAAGAGGTTTTTTTTGTATATGGTTCACAAAAAGTCGCTTTCCGTATTTACATAAACACATAAATGCTTTTTTCTTAAGCAATATGTCTTAAAGGGCAGTCTAAAAGATTATGTAGCGCAAAATTTGACAAGTACTTCAAAAGATGTTAGTTGGTTCCTAGCAAGTATGAAAGGAAATAATATACACCAACTTACAGAAGAAGTGGAAAAACATGGTGCTTTAAAATATTATATGTGGGTGTATTGCGGCTACACAAAACTAGAACCGCATGATGAATACAGCAGAAAAACTTTCCAAGACGTCGAATGTTCCTGTTTATAATGTACAGTCGGCCAATCATAAAATGTCGCCTCTCAACAGGCCAGAATTCTGTCTAGTCCCACTTCGGATATCTTCGGCAGAGGCAAGCTTCGCTCATCGAAATCGTAACACTTTCTAACGCTCCTCACGAGTCATGCGACGTCCGTAGGTTCAAATCTTGGTCCGGAAATTAGAAATGAAATCATTATTATTTCGTATAGCATTGCAGGTAATATCATTAATCACACAAATTAAAAAAATATATAATAAATATTTTAAATTAGGTAAACAAAGACAGACGTGTTACACTAAGCATATCACGTTCTTGTCAACAGATGTGAAATAACAGTTATTTAGAGTTTACGTCCCTACTACAAATACTTTACACATTAAGAGACGCGCATACATATAGATTGTTTCTTCCAACAGAAGTAAATTGAAATAAATTATCATTAATTAAATAAAGAAGAAGGAAAATTTATAATGTGTATGCTCGTTTTACGTCTCTAGTTGCACATTTAGTGCAGTGGTTTGTTTTACTTAGGGACACTGAAAAAATAAATATTTTGTTTGCACGGGAACAGTTTGCATTTGCATAAACGTTAGACAATTCAATAATATCGTTTGAAAAATTTATAATCGTTATTATTATTAATAGTAGTAGGTGTTTGCAACTGGATATTTAATAAATATGGTGTTAATATAAACGTGTATTGATCAGGAATCCTCATTTAATCGTTGAGTAAATATTTACTGCAATGCTGAAAAAATATTTCGCATAAACAGGATGATGTATGTGAACTACTTCAGAACAATTATTGACATAAAGAAAACAATATTTATCTTAATAGTCGACCATCGATGTTTAATAATTCTGATTTAATAATAATTAATATTTTCAATACTCTTTTAACTACCTACAATTATTATTTGTGAATGTAGTGACTTTTATATAATTTGTTTAATGTAAACAAGCAAATTGCTATAAATGTCCATTATTTGTGAAGTATTTTTGATTATTGAAGAACAATTGTGGACATATGTCGTTGCAACAAATGGCGTGTCACAGAAAACCAGAAAATTCAAACAGAATCACAGATACAGAGAACAAACCAAAGATTGTTTCCGTCAACTGGAAAACAAATGGAAACCCATATAGGTCTAATTCCACGAAATGAATTAAGTCAGAAATAACAATAAAACAACATTAACCATAAAACAACATTAACAACAAAACAACATTAACAATAAAACAACATTAACAATAAAAATAATTTCACACAAACGAAAACACAGGTACCGGGGAACCAACCAAGAGAAGTTGTTGTCCAATACAAAACGAAAAGAACACATACAATTGATGGAAACCATCTTTGGCTGGTTCTCTGTGTATATGGTTCGTTTTGCATTTTCTGATGTTCTGCGACACACCGATTGCTGCAATGGCGTTTGTCCATAGCATAGCTATAAATATATACTACAAAATCATAATTAACAGTCTTGCAAAAAAATTATTGCATACTTATAAAACAGAATTGTAGTACTACATTTTAAGTATCAGGGTTCTAATTTCATTTGACAGTACCAAAATATTTTACAATACATTATCACATGTTTTAGATACAGGAAACAGCAATTTAAAAACAGCAAATAGAAAATTAAAAACACATAAATTACATTTCAACACCTTACTAATATCCTACGGGGATGAAATTTAACGATAAGAAATATTTCTATATCAATTTGCAGAAATTTTGTTCTATCTGAAACAACAGGGTTTTGAAAGAAGCTGTAAATTCCAATCATCTAGTCTTCTGTATAGTAAATAACCATCATTTTTCTAGGAATCAACTGCTCATTCAGGCTACTTTTTTTTTACTCAGAATTGCTTAAAATTCTGCCTCCTTCAGTCTGATTTGGCAATAGCGTAATTTTCAGAAAATTGGGAAAATGTTGAGGGAAATTCGGGACATTTTGTGGGAAAAACGGGAAATTTTGGGGAAAATGGGAAAGGTTTAGTTCTTTTGGGGGAAATGACGCAATCCAAGATGGCGGCCGCGAATCCATACATCCACAGCCTGCAACCTGTGCTTCCGGAGGAACTATACTCATCTACTGGCAACATATGCCTGGAATTAAATGAGAACGTTGTTTTGCAACTGAAAAGAAACCATGATTATTATTTCCAGGTGCAGGGGCAACTGAACATTGCCAAAAGAACATTATGTGACTTTGTTGTTCATTCTCCTGCTGACTTTTTTGTTGACAGGATTGTGCGCGATGTTGCACTCTGGAAAGAACAAATGTTAGGCCTACCACTTTTACGGAAATTTTATTTTGACGGTATGATTCCCGAAATAGTGGATGGCAGAACACATAGGAAATTAAGAACCTGAGTATATCTTAGTAGCTCGAGAAAAAGCCTTATTAATAGTTGGAATAATCGTATTGGTAATTCTTATATGCTGTTCTCTAATAAACTATGTGATGTTTATGTACAGTTTACTTAACTTTCATCATCTGCTTTGTTGTGAACTATCCTGCAGTTTTATGCTATCCCCGGTACGTAACTTGAGTGCGTGGAAATTATGGTCAGTAGGAAAATTGAGGGCTTAGTTATGCCATTGTTTGATTATTGTAATGAAAACGTTATCATAAAAAAATAACGTTACTGCTTAGTAATTTGAGTGAACGAGTATACAATATCCCAATTTTGTATCACGTTCAATGATATTTATATATAGCCTATAACTGTAATATTCTGCTCTATTATGAACTATTTAATAATTCAAAGTCGTACATAACGAGAATGCATGGAATTTATATGAAAACCAATGTTAAGAATGTTACATGTTAGCATATTTGAACAGATATTGATTTTAGGTCACACAAACGGTTATTATGTCCTAGTTTTAAGGATTTTTATGATGAATTTACTTATTAATAGTAAAACTTTTGTGACTTATCGAAATGAAGTGTCCCAAAAACTTGTAAACTCTGGAAAAAAATTTAATAATTAACTAACCGCAGTACAATAAACAAAATTACTATATGAAAACATTTCAAACTTAAAACAACTTTGTTCTTTAAACACCAATGATTAGAAAAAAAAGTATTTTTGTACATGGTCTATTTAACACTAACATATTTCTAATGGTAATAATTGTAAGATACTATTCTCATTTTGTTATAGTAATTATAATGTAATATTCTGAATTGGTGATATTTAACTATATGAATTACGTGATGTTGATATAATATATCTGATCTGTTGTTAATTATAATGTATTTCCATGTAGTTTAAGTTAACCAGAATGCATTACAATTGTATTCAGTAGCCTGTGTTAACGGAGTGCTTCATGTTGCTTGATTTACTTAGTGTTTTTTCAAAACGAACAATTTTATGAAAAAACCAACTGTTGCTGTTTAGTTATCTGAATTACTGTATTCAGCTTTATTACAAATTATAATTCGATATTCTCAATTTGTATAACATTCTACATTACTACGTGTTCAGCTATGTCCCTTCTGTCTATTTTCTTGTGAAATAGAGTGTAATTCCAACCAATTTCGTGCTGCTAAATCGTTGTGTATTACCAAAATGCATGGAAATTATGTTATAGAAAACTAGTTCCATGTTAGTACATTACAAGTGATTTTAGTTTTTGTGGTTTAATAATATTGCATATCAAGTGCTTCATTTTACAGCTGTTTGTTTACTCTGAGTAAATAAATAGCAACTACTTGGGACCTGAATAATTAGCATTCTCTTTTGGGAACAAGCTATAATTGTAACTTCTATACATTCGTGTTCCTTTCGCAACTGGCCCTCGACTCTTATGACAGTTCCTGGAAGTCGCTGAGCCAATAACAACGTAACTAAATGAAGGTCCATTTCACTGTGTAAGTGAACAGTCAATGTACAGCTGCTGTCTTCTTGAGTACACAGATATTCTTCGAGGCTAGCATAGAGGTCAGTGAATCCGCGAATTTTTCTGGTCTCTAGCAATTACACAAGAGTTAGTTAATTAAATAGTTTTCTCATTTACCCCATCATCAACTTCTGCAACAGTGAGTAGACTACATATTTGTTTGCTTACTACACACATACATAATATTTTCTCATTAACCGCAATATCATCTTCTGTAACGACGTCTTCACCGCCACACTCGCTCTCATAATAATTATAAATAACAAAATAGCATTAGAATAATGTTCAAGGCCACTTCTGGTAGTGTATCACTTTTATCACAAAACTGTAAAATCTAATATTTAGTTGAATCTAATTGTAAAGTTCGTAGGTTAAAATAAATGTGTGTATTAGTGTCATCTGGCATGTAGTATGTGTATGCGTTATGTACAAGATAATTTACATTAACTCATAACTTAAATTCTTGTTCCAATTCAAAATATACATGTGTTGTAGTTGACAATACAAAAATATGTTTTCATTTAACGTCACCCTCACTGTAATATGTTAAATAGTTACTTTTGAAAATTTTTCTTGGTTTCGTATATCATCTGATTCTGCAGGGAGATATTTAGCAGAGATCGGTGCTTCGTGCTTGAAAAAAAGAAAAAAAAATTACAAATGTCAAGGAAGTAATCTGGTAGCATACTGAAACCTACAATTTATTACGTTTGTCGGTAAACATATATTTTCAGTTGTTACATATATGTATTGGTAGAGCCATGATTTTATGGCGAAAAGATTTTTGCAACATTTGGCTTCAATGCTTCATGTGCACACATGCAGCTCCGCTACATCGTCTGTGATTGGATGATTTTACACTCGCCTTGGCAAATTACAGACGTACGGAGTCACAATAATCTTATTCTGATTGGCACAGTCAAATGCGCAACGTGTATGAACAAAGACACGCTGCCAGTAATCATGAAGCAGAGCTGCCGATGTGGACGAGAGACACTGAAACAAAGTGGGGCAAAAATCTTTTCGCGACAAAATCGTGGCCCTATGTATAGGTTTTCACCGCACGCATGTGTCTGCTGTACAGCGGAGGAGTTGAAAAATATCATCTGAAGAAGAGCGGCCAGAGGAGTGTAACTGATACAACAGCCCAAGTGTTGTCGTCTCAAGTTACCACTGATAATACTGCCTCGGTCCTGTGCCGCCACACTCTACTGGCAACACTGTGTTGTGTGCCCCAACCGTCATCCTCCGTCTGCCTCCCAGCGTGCGCGTGTAGATATCTTGGCGCTATTTAGTACTGCTGTGGTTTTGGAGACGCCCGCGCTGCCTGGCGGAATTCCCGCGCCAGTTAGTAGACGGTAGTTTTCTCTTTACGTCTGAGGCGATAAGTCGAACGTAACACGTCCGTTAAACACTTCATCGTTAGGGACCCCTAATTTTCGCGAAAATAATTTTGCCCCAGTTTGTTTCAGTGACTTACGAGCACATCTGCAGCTCTGTTTCATTATCAGTGATTGGACGTCTTAGCTCCGACGTATCTTGAGGTTTTTACTGGCAAACCACAGACTTGTGAAGTTGTGGTAACGTTATTTTGACTGGCAAAGTCAAATGAGAGACATCACTTCACAAAGAAAAATCGTCAATAACCACGAAGCACAACTGCAGATGTGCACGTAAGGCACTGAAACAAAGTGGGGCAAAATTATTTTCGCGAAAATCAGGGGATCTTATTCATCGCCTCTATGGCGCGAAGGACTAAACTAGCGTGTAGCGTTTACGTAGAATGTGTTTTTCAATGGGATTTCAAGCGATGACCCTATTGTTTTATTTGTCGAAAGTTCGTGGTAAAGTCCAATGCAGGTTTCTATGGCTTAGTTTTACTACGGTTAACTCTACTACAGGTTAGAAAGAAAATACGTTTTCTCATGGGAGAGCTTGGCACAGGGAACATTTCTGCCACTAGTTTCGCTTCAATCACTAAGAGACCAGATAAATACGAAACCGTAGTAAAATTACTTTTTAATAAACTTTGAAAATTACATTAGTCATTTAATTTAATTTTAAAGTGCAATGAAACCAATTTCGCGTTTTAAATTATTAACTTAATGTAACTTAAAATTTAGGAAAGCTCTGTGATTGGTCAGTTTGGTGCACTGGCGATACCAGCGCTCAAGTGGCAGAAATTTTCCCTGTGCCAAACTTATAACATTGAGCTTTCTAACCTGTAGTAGAATTAACCTTAGTTTTACTATTACGATCGATATTTCTGCAGCTACAACAACGTGAAAAAAACATTTTTAGTACTTTTGAGGAGCTTGGGAATCATGTTTTTATGAAGCGAATGACATTTTTTTAAGTCATTGGGACACAGTTTGAAGTGTGTCTTCTTTTCGTAGATAAACGCATTATAAATATTTTTAATAGCTATACAAGAAAAAGGAGTTCCCGCATCCGGTCCACTAACTGTTTGGTCAGATACCGTGTGAGACTTTGATCCATTATATCCCCAGCACGTGGACCTGCAATCATTGACACCAGACCTCTCTGCCAAGTATTCAGTTTTCCTCCTCCACGGCTAGGAGCTAGAAGTGTGTCGCGGAAGACCGCACAGGAGCGGCCACAGAGATGCAGCCTCCGCCACATTATTAGATCGCATCAACTCTCGGCGCACAAGGTCGCGTGTGTGACGTCACAGTGTTTGGATAGGAGGGGATGAATGGGCGACTGGGCACGGCCCTGCTGTCATTAGCTCCCCCCTCCTGCTACCACCTCCAGTCTTCTTGAGCCCTGGATAGACGGCACGGCACGTCGGGACGGCGAGTACACGGGTGGTCGTCGTCGGCTCGTCATACGACGACGCGGCGGGGTGGGGCTGGCGTGGCGCGTGGGCGCGTCGCTCCCTGGGATTCCAGCTTACACGCACACCAAGACTTTGCTCTCGTGTGATATGCCCTGCAGCGTTCTTCTCGCCGTCTTCTCTTTACCCGTTATCTTCTTTTCTATGCTACCAGACACGGAATTTAAATTCTCACAATACCTCAAGGGGTCGTGCCTGAAGACGGGGATATATCTCAATCCCCTAAACGTTGCATTTTTTCGTTGATTTCAACTTGTGTTGTCTCTTGTTTTTATTTGTTGTACACTGTCCACTATTTATGTGTTTTCTCCATCTTTTCTCTTATTGTGAGTCTGGTTTTTCTTTGTGTCTGTCTTTTGTGGTGGGTGACTGAATTCAGTCTTTAGAATTCTGCTGAAATATATATTATAATAATAGTAAAAAGTTGTCGAAATTCCTCTGGGATTGTTGTTACTTACGTTTTCTGTGTTTTTTGTATTTTGTCACTTTGTCTTTCAATCCAAGTTTGGTCAACAAAACATGAGCAATGGCCTATATCCACAAACCAATAAATTCTAATTGTAAACTCCCATTGCAACAAACATTTTAAAATCTCCAAATTAACACTGCGTCTTACAAATATAAAAGTATGCACTCTTGCCACGTGAACGCTCTTAAGCAGTATTTTCCTTTTCTCAGTGCGGATAATGGTTTTTGTCAGGAAGCGATATGACAAAACATGACTGAGCTGGACCAAATATAATTTAACGTGTAAAACCATACCTTTGCTGCCGCCATAGCTGTGAGGTAGGCAGAGTCGTTAACTTATACAGATATGAGGATTGATAGAGTTAGAAAATGCGAGACTGTAGCAAATACAACATGTCAGTACACTCTAAAAATAGTTTGTAAATGTACCACACGTGCGTATAGGAGCGCTAAGAAAGTAGGTATTGTAGAATAGTTTCCCAGACATCCATGGTAGCTTTCCTAAACCTTTTTATAAAACAGTCAAATGTATACTGAATTTACCAGAATTGTATTGTAACAACTGTAAAAATGTGCATATTTACAAGACGGAAGTATGGTAACTGTCCCGTACTGCGTCTGGGATAATAACTTCCTAAACATTTTAGGTAGTTTTTTTTACAGTGTACCTGCAAGGGTAAAGGATCTCTGTCTGCTGAAAACCAGCTTCCAATCAATACGTCGAACTGGTGCATGACAAGCTTCACAAGACCTAGGTAAATCATGAGGTAATCGCTATCAACTTCTAAAGCAATCTGATAATTGTTTCCTCGTTACAATATCGCCGAATTGCAAACTTACTTCGTATATGTATGGTGCCATTAAATATGCAGCCTGCGTGCAACAACCCACTGAGAACTCTCCTGGTTCACGCGATAATGAACCCATTTTTCCAAACGCTATGTGAAAATCTTACTTGACAGAATAACACTTTTTGGTTGTAGTTAATACCGCTAATTGCGTTGGTGTTTGTTTTGAAAGATTACTTTTCTTTATGAGATGTCTGTTAATTTTATGAACGAATACATCTTAAGTTCATGCTCTTTAGTTTATACTGTTTTCGCGATAATAATTTTTTAAGCTTAAATGGGAGCATATGTAAAAAATCTGTCAGGCATTTTTGTTTAAAATTATCTTTGTCGTGATAGCTATTTTTTTCCAAGCAAGAAATTATGCGGTTTCGATTACAAAGTCAATTAATTATAACTTCTTTCATTACATAATTAGCTAAAACCTTGGTGATCTTTGAACGATTCTTGCAACGGGTTTTTTAATAACATAAAACCATAGTACTTACGCCTACTGCCTTGAAAAAATCAGCCAACACGGAGAAGTAGATTTGAAACAAAGCAGCCTGGCAGATTTTTGATATCTCATGATCTCGTGTAGGCGTAAAAAAGTAGAAATTAGAGAGCATGGCTTTAATTTTTTTCAATAAATTAAAAATCATGTTATTCCACGGCTTACTAAGTGGCATTCCTGAAACACTTCGTTCATGAAACTGCAATATGTCGTATCCCACAATACTGGCGTTTCACTGAAAATTTCTTTTAAAAAAATTATAGGAGAAAAAGCGTTCTAGTATGCGTCAAAATATAGTCCCTGAGGCGATATGACATTTTTATTGAAAGTATAAAAATAGCAATTATGACTTTACATAGCGAAAAGTTAACTTCAGTTAAAACGAGGCCTACCACTTATTGCTGTTTCATGGACGATTTGATCTGTGTGAAATAGCGCTTGTTGTGGTTTGTACTGAGGATGAGCGAATTTTTTTCCCTGTTGAGAATAGTGTTCGTAACTTTCTTGCTTGAATATGTTTCGTGTCAAATTGCGTATCAATTTTAATTCGAATGATATGTGTCGTTCCTTTTGGTTATGTTGTGATGCTACAGTTGTCAAAAGTTGTGAATTACAAGCTAACTAATTCTGTTTACATACCACGTGTTATTCATAACACATAGTCTGGTTTGTAAACACTTGTTTCGTTACCTCACGTGCTGTGTTAGTAGTTTTTATTTTGTGAATACCTATATAACGTTGTTCTCTGTTCCAGAGAAAAATCGTTGTTTACAGTTTTGCTAGTCTGTGAAGTGTGGTAAAAATGCACAATTCTTACAAAAAAAATAAAGTCTTGTAAAACTTTCAGTTAAAAACGTACCTTAAAACATAAGATGAAAATTAAATCATTAATTTCACAAAATAAAGGCACGAGTATTAAATTCGACACTTTTTTGTTACGCGAGTGAGAAGAAAAAAGCCACAAGTTGGCCATTCTTTGGCTACAATCACGAAATTTTCCTGATGTATCTTACAATAATTTCGAACTGTTATTTACGTACACTGTCTGCAAAAACATTTTCTGTTGAACTCAAGGGCATGATGCATCATTTATATTGCTTTCGCGATAGTAATTTGTTTATTGATAAACGAGCGCAGATACCGAAAAACTGTTGTACGGTTAGGTTACAAATTGTTTTTACTATGTAGTGTAATTATTCCGACACAAAAAATACATATATTTGGCAAGTTAGTTTATTATGAGAATTTCCTTATTTGCGTAATTTGCTGAAACCATTGTATATTTTGTCTTGAAAAAAATTAGTTAACATAGTGTACACTGTTTTTAACAAAATGCTGCAACATTTTTCGATGTCTGCTCTCATTTAGGGTTTAAAAACTAATTATCTTAAAATGATCTGAAATGATGGATGATGGCCTTAAGAGTTAGTCGACGCTAGCTTTTTTTTTTTTTTACGTTTGAGGCACGGAAACGGGGAAGGCGATAAGTCGAATATAACACGTCCGTCAAACCTGTCATCGCCTCTAGGCGCGAAGGACAAAACTAGCGTGCAGTGTTTACGTAGAAACCGTTTTCCAACGGGATTTCAAGCGATGACTCTGTTATTGTATTTGTGGAAAGTATGTGGTAAAGTCGAATGCAAGTTTCTATAATTTTATTTTACCGTTAACGTTGATACTTTCTCAGCTACAACAACGTGAAAAAGTCCGTTTTAGCACTTTGAGGAGCTTGGAAATTGTGTTTTCAACTAGCGGACGGCATTTTTAAAATCATAGCGACACAGTTTGAAGCGTGTCTTCTTTTTGGAGACAAACGCATTGGAAACATTTTGAATAGTCACGCAAGAAAAATACTTTCCGTACCACGCTACACCACGTCTCGCGCCCCAGGTCACAGACGATTAAAAATGGAACTGGGAACAGAAGCTCAGGTACGGCCAGCAACTTGCCTCACAGCTCGCCGCTCCTGCCGTTCATCTCAGCGAGGAGTCGAGGCATTGCCCAAGAGAACAATGGTACAAGGAATTTCCGCAGGTATCGACATCAGATACGGCGAGGTACCCGCGCTGCTGCCTCTGTCGGCAGGACCTTCAACTGTGCGCTAGTGGGCGACGTCTCCTGTCAGACCAAACTCCCAGTGGCGTAGCTAGGATTTCATATTAGGAGGGGACAGGCTCGATCCTGATACACCTGGATAACGTACATTTGCTGCCGAATTATGAATGTTTGAAATGTTTGTTTTATCCAAGTTGCTATTTGTTAATAAAAACTGAGCCATAATCTAAGAAAAGAGAGGGAAAAACTGGCATAGTATCGTAAAAACCCTCTCAACAGAATAGGAGTGTAACCACTCAGCAGTTACATGAATTAAAAATAAAATGGCACTGGAAAAGAAAGAAGGTCCAGGTTAGTAGTAGAGTTGTCAGTGGCCGCATTCTATTTGCTGCTGTAATGACTGGCCAGTTAAGGTGGATTGATCCTTGTCAGATCGGTTTTATGGTTTTTCTTATAAATCAGGGAATAGACACATTGATTTACTTTTTCGCGCTGACAAGGCATAGTTTATTGTTTCATTCACTTTTTGGAATCCATATGGCATTGTTTCTGTTAATGTTGTGGCCTCCGTAGTCGCTCCCGTAAATAAATCAATTTTTTACTTTTCAGCTGTTTCCCGTTGCAAAATAATGAATATATTATGGTTCCAGCAATTACAGAAAATCGATTAAGTTTGTAACTATGCCTTGTCGTGACAAAAATTTTGATGCATCGACTGGAACAGAAGTTATCGAGAAAAAACAGATGCATCCAAGGTGGTAGGGATCAATACCCCTTAAAGTCCAAATGGAACACCATCAATTCTAGGCGATCTCTTTGGCTGAACACACTGAAAGAAAATTTTGTAGGAAGTCTTCCCTGCAAAAAAATTTTATATTAACCACAAAATAATTTTGCGTGGCAGCAATATTTCAGCACTAACAACAGAATGTTTTTGTGGTGACCACAAAATAAATTTTTCTGGGTAAATATCCACAACATTTTTTGTAGCTGCCACAAAATGTTTTTTTTTTTTTGTGTACAAATAGAACACATATCACTAAGGTTGCCAGTATATCGATGGCCTTGTTTCTAATACCACGTATATTCGAAAAGTAAAACTTTTGGATACGTGGTATTAGAAATAGGCCGTCGATGCAAAAATTATTTCATTAAAACTACTACCGTTTGTAAATTCTTAATAAACTTTCCTTTATAATTCACTCTTTCAAAAGATAAAATGAAACGTATTGCAAAAATAACACTATATAGGACAAGAAACTACATTTAAATCATCTGTAGTTAACTTCGGTTATAAAACTTAGTATTATTTCACTGTTACACTATCTAAATATTTACCACGTAACACGAAAATTATAGTTTAATGCTTACATTCGTCATATACTTCTGCCATGTTTATGTCGTCTGCTACTGCCTGACATGCACGCCAGAAGATTCAGCAGGAAGTGGCGCGATGTTTAGCCTCCGACCCAGACGCCATATAAGCATATAATGGAACACTCGTAAATGCAGCTACTGTCAGCAGTAAATGTAATGCGGACATAGAGTACACAGGAACGTAGAAGCATGTGATGCACGTGAAGGTTCTTATCGTTCACTCTTTCTGTGCCGTGGTACTCTAGGCTCCATCGACGGGAGGCTGTGTCTCTGAACCTGTTGTCTTCAACCCTCGGCCCCGCCGACTAGTTTCTTGCTGCCCGCGAACAATTTCCCAGTAAGCAATATTTCATTGTTCCTATTTAATCTCATATACATGCGTATGTATACACACCTATACACGTTTTTATACAACAATAATGTCTGTCACGCCAAATTTGCTGTTCTGTTAACAAGGCTATAGGGAAATCATGTTTCTTCCTGGTATCACAATGTTGGCGTGGAACGTAACAGTGCTATGTGCCTTTCTCAATATCAAACTAAAAAAAAAAAAAATTGTGAAACTGATAGTGACATAGCTCAATGACAGAATGGCCTATTTATAACGGTGTGACGTTGTAAGTGTCCAAAAAGAAACTTTCTACAAAAATCGGTCATGAGTCACATCTGTGGGCTGTTTTTGGTGCGGCCCGCATGACTTCAGGTAGGAAATAATTGAGGGGCTTACAGCAATAACGGACAAAGTCCGTCTAGAACAAAATGAAGTAATTAATCTCTAAAGTATTCGGTGCTACGTTAACTTCAATCTGTTGTTGTTCACAATGATGACATTTTTGACGGAAAATTTACAATAGACATGGTTTACTTTGTCAATGAAAATAACATGGTTTTCAGAAACCCATACATGACCTGTCTCAATATAAGATAAATATGGACTTGTTTCATTATGGTTTTGAGCCCTTCATTGTCTACAGCAATGGTCTTCAAGATTATTTCAATTGGCCCTTTATTGCAAAATGTTGAAGACCATCGCTGTAGACAAACCGTGGAGCATTGTCGCGACGACTAGACGCTGCTGATGACAGAGGAGACGAAGAAACAAAGGCGCAGGCGGAGGGAAGAATACGCCTTACGTCACTGGCTGGAGGGTATGGAAGGAGAAAGACGTCTTCCTCCAGGCCTCTCTGACCCTTGGCGCCATTGTTCTACGTCCCGCGTTGACCCTCACCCTGGCCTTCATCCACACGCTTTCGTCCGGAGACAGAAGATTTTACCATCCAGCCGCACAGAATACCCAAGAATACAGAAGTGAAACTGACACACGTGAGTAGTCACGGATTTCTGGTAAAAAGATTTTTTCACCAACAGGGACGGATCTAGTCTTTGCTTCGCGCGGGGCAAGAATTCTGATTTGCTGCCCCTAATTTTATCTCCCCTTTTCCGTTCGTCCAATCAACCCGACAGTAATAAACGTATCTTGCATTCGTTGTTTTGCGCTCGTGTAAATAACGTTATAAAATTTTAGTAGAAATACATAAAACCTGTCCTCACTAACTATCATTAGCGTGTTTTAAGACCATGAACTTTCATTTATGAACCAAATTCTTAAAACAATTTTTAGACTGTGTACAGTCATACAATACACAGTTTTGCCAGAGCGTTTTTTAAAATTAATGTACCGTTTTATGGCAGAAAATAATTTTACTTTATTTTGACTTTATTGACAACAAAATATGTGATATATGCTATATAAGTGTTAAAACTGCCAGAATGAATTATTGATATGTGTATTAATTTGCGTTTAAAAAAAAACATTGCAAAACTAAAGAGCGAGGCCTTAAGTGTGCATTCTAAATGTAAATACTGTTTCATAACGTGTATTGTTCAAGGTTAGTAAAATACAAAAATAGTAAAAGTCCAAATGTTGGTAGATATTTTATATTTTTAAACTCATTTACATTTCATTCGCAGGTCAAAATTTTCGGCACCACCAGCGCCCCATTTAACCCGGCGCCCGGGGCATTCTGCCCCCCCCCCTTGTCACCCTTAAATCCACCTTGATTTGCAGCATTTCTTTGTACAGAGGCGTCGGTCACTATACTATGCTACTAAGAATAATGTTACTGCGACACCGGACGTCAGCGATTTTAGGGTAGGACCCAGAGATCCTAAAAGTTAATAACATCCAACCATAGACCATGAATATAAATTATGGTTAGAGGTACGTCAATTTCGCGGATTCATCTGGCAGCAGCCTAGACTTGTCAGTCCTATACATCCACTGGCCACAATCGGTTCTATTGGCTTATAACCGTACAAGCCGGTAGCAAGCGATAGCGCTTCGCATTATTTCCTTATTTACTACTGGCTTGCAATAGTCAAACGCGTTTCATAACAGCCGCCAGCAAGTCACAGACATGACAATGAAGTATACATAGTTGGCGTTCAACCTGACCTGGAATGTATCTGCGAAATTTACGTACCTCTAATGAAGGTTTATCGCGGGAAAACTTGACTGTTTGCTGGGTTTCAACGTACGTTCATCTTATCAAACCATTACTGGCTTTCTCTTGTGCTTGGAGCTGCTACCCTATTTGACTGGGCCAGTAAGGATCCCGCTATTGTTATTTTATGTCTGCCGTTGGTCTGCAGTCATCTACGTTTTGTCAGACGTAGCTCACCCAGTTATACATGTAACAAGAAACTACATCGTTTTCAAGGGTATGTTGGTGCAAAATTTTTTCGCGATATTCAATCATTTGTAACTATGAAGTATAACTGCACGTGTGCACGTTAGGTAATTAAACAAAATAGTTTAAAGTTCTTTCCAACAGTAGTTCTACACGTGAGGCGAACTCGAGCCGGCATGGTGGAATGCCATCCACCAATCAACAGGAGCAGGCACGCCCTGCCAGTGTGCTCGCAGTGGCCAATAACCGACCGAGTACGCTTCTTACGCCAAAGGAACAGCGAAGCCATTCCGCTTCTGTGTGTCTCTGCCTGTTCTGTGGCCACGCATTGTCAAATAATTTTCGTCCAATAACAGTTATTCAATAGAGAGAAGAAAAATCGCGTTTTAATTTTAGCACCAGCTATATTTCAAACGCCTGTACATTCTTGTCACGGTATAAATTTGTCCTTTTTCTGACAGTTCGCATTTGGAAATTACATATTGTTTTTATGATACAAATCATGTCGATTAATGTTTTGTCTAATAAATTTGTGAAATTTCACATAAAACCTTAATAAAGTTGATTACCTTTCAAAATTTTCCTACAAGAAAAAAAATATATCCTAGAACGTTTGCCTTGGGGAAACTATAAGCATCAATGATATTTTTGCTGGCCAAAAACTAAGATATGACTGAGACCAAAAGTCGGCATTACAAAAGCTTGATAAATAATTATGTGTACAGGACTGGTTAAAACCCGGTGATAATGAACACGAAGTATATTAGTGGTTATCTCCTCGTGTAAACGTAGCGAGACAATATCTCGTCTTGAGGAGTGCGGGAACCTCGCTATCCATATTGTCGACGAGGATGTCGTTGTGAGCTTGCACCTCGCCCGGTGATTGTAATTCCAGGCGACGACTCCAGTGCGTTCAACCTGCCAGTTGTTTGGTGGCCGGTGGGTGGGTGGGTGGAGTTAACGTCCCTGTAAGGACATCTTCCCCCAGGAGGTCTGTTCTCTAACTTCGCCTCTGGTAAACATCGTCACCACTGTGTATCGTGAGCGACAGCGATAACATGTATTTACGAGCATCAGCATGTCTGACAACTGGGCTCTCTGTTATAGTAAGCATACATTGTCAGCCTATAATATAGACGAGAAATAATACGGCGGTTAATTTGATACGGGTGAACTTGGCCGCTTAAGAGTGCGTCGTATATAATTCAGCCTTAAAAACGTCAGTTCAGAATTGTAGGTTTCTCGAAGACAATTTGCAAAAATGAAAGAAACAACTATCCTAGACAACAGTTTTTGCCAACTTTCTGAGCAAAAATTTTTATCGATTAACGTATTTTTGAAGAACAATCTCTGACGCCGAAATCTCGTACATTTAATTACGGTGCAAGATATCACGCTTAACAAATACAGTACATCATTCTGGGCAAATGTTTGCTATTAAAGTTGGCAAATATCATTATCAAGGATTGCTGTTTTGTAGGTTTCCTATATTGCCTTTCAAAAACGTGTATCGCAATTGAAGAATTCATTTTTTATCTACCACAAGTGGAGATACATTAAAATTTCATATTTGTATGAAATATGAAATAGTGCCAGTTTTGTAGACGTAACTTGGGAGTGAATTTTCCTTGTACGAAAAAAATAATTATAACCCAGCCAATTGTCTCACAGTTCCATTTCAGAGACAAACTTTGCATATTTTTACTTCATTCAAAACTTGAAAACCAGTAAACATAATGACGTGGAAAAAGTCACATCAAAACTACATGTCACGGTCTACGGCTCGAAGAATATAAAACCCATTACAAAAAATTTGCAAATGGTTGTAATTTTTTTCTACTTTATTATGGAAAATTGGGTGAGATATATATTTTTTTTTCCGTAGAGGAAAATGTAACGGTCAAGTAATGCTCACAAAATTAACCTTATTTTATTCAAATATAAAATTGTGATTTTTCCCCACTTGAACGCCTACAATGGCTGCCAGAGACCAACCCCATGTCTCTTTGGCTCCTGCATGTTACGGCATGCTTCCTATTGGCCTAGCTGCAGGCTAACAGTGCAGTAGCCTTACGCTCATTGGCGCTAGGCGATTACACCACATTACTGGCCTGTTTAACTGAGTTTTCCTTCCTACCAGCTACTTAACTTCTGTAGTCCTAAGTATTTTCTGCCCATACCGGGTAGGGCCTGATTCGGTCTTTGGTTAGTTCTTAGTACGTTACTGGCTATAGGTTCAACTGGGAGTGTCCTGCCTACTGAAATATATTTGAAATACTAGAATAAATATACTTGCATTTGGATTTCAGCTGGTACTTGATGTAATTTTCGGTCCTAAGTCATAAGTAGCGACACTGATTTATAGCGGGAAACTGACTGTTTCCGTGGCGTTACTATACCATGTATACATCTGGCGTTCTTGTCTTGTTATGTGTTACGTGTGTGTTTTCTTATCTGACTGGGCCAATGATAACTCTGGTGTGCTGCTACTGAATATTTGTGATTCGTTTTTAAACAGATACATAACAACCATCCATCCATTCAAGGCTCAGGCCGCTAACTGCTTTGCAAAACACGGTGGCAAGAAAAATTCTTGCGATTTTCCTTCATCTCTAGTCTAGTCAATGGACATCTGATTTTCAATTTTGTAACAACTTGTTTCTGTGTCTTATGTGCATGTCTCAGGGTGTCTACTAGGTCACTGAAGTCACGAAAGTCCCGAAAAAGACAGGAATTGTGAAAAAAGGTCACGAAAGTCTCACAATAGTCACTAATTTGAAATATATTTTGGTATAAGTCACGAAAATTATTTTTATGTGTTTGATTCTTGTCGAATCATTTGTCAAACGTGAATGTTTACACTAATAGTATATCTCGTGCACTGTGCAAAATAATTAGTTTGTATATTAGTTATCATAGTCATCGTCATAAGACAACTTAAATTTAGGTATATATTGATTACAGATTTTAAAATTGGACATGCTTCGTGCTCTATGTTGGAGGAAACATAATGAAAATTGTCGGCCGTGTTGCACTATTAATTAATTCTGTTTGAACAGATTTTCAAGAAAAAGTCACCAAAAAGTCACTAAATTTTACTTTTACAATCTGGTAGACACCCTCGTCTACATGGCCAGTTATTGGATGTTTTTAAAACCTTGGCATCTTGGAATCCTACCAGCAAATCACAGACGTGTGGGTCATGGGCGTACCTAGGAATAGTATTCGGAGGGGGTTTTGAACTCTCGTCTCGCATAACTGTTTCAATGCCGTCTGTGTTTGACGTCTTTAAATGTTTTATTAATATAATTCATTCAAAATTTGGTTGCTTTTGTAGTATATCCTACTTTTTGTAATGTAAAAAATAATACCTGTATAAGGAAATCCAAAATTTTGGAGGGGGTTTGAACCCCCAAAACCACTCCCTGGGTACGCCCATGGGTGTCGCAGTAATTTTATTCTCAATGGCACAGTCAAATGACAAACATCGTCTCGTAGATACACGCTGCCAAAAACCATGAAGCAGAGCTGCAGATTTGCACGTAAGGCATTGAAACAAGGAGATGCAAATTTCTCCTCACGAAAATCATGTGCCCCTGTCTACGGCAGTACTGTACTTATGCTGGCATTTGGCTTGCTTCCTGACGCGTGCACGTGGATCGTACAGTCGTGAGCAAGAGCCTGCACGACTTGCAACACTAACGACCGTAGCTACAGAATAGCCTTCCCTGTTTCGGGCTGGGGTATACGTGGTCGTTCTACTAGCTATTGCAGCTTAGAGGGAGATCAGTGCTGCCAGCCTTCACGATAAGTTATTCCCTATACTGCAGCAGAATTTATCCATAGATTCGCTCAACATATCCCCAAATATTAAAAAGTATACTAACTAATTAAAATTGTGCTACTCAAGTTTACTTGCAGCGATAATTACAATTATCGTGAATATTCCAAGTGTTTCTCAAGAAACGCCATTCTTGATTTGTATCAGTGTATTCACTATATTTTATTACATGAGTGTACATGTATCGGCAATGATGGTATGTGCCCGCGATACGTTTTCAAGATTAGTTGTGTGGCGAATAAAGTGATATACGTAAATTCGTTATAAGGGTTACTTAAAATGTATTATACTTACTTGTATTTGCAGTTAAAATAATAGGTGCAACTATTGGCATCGTGTTTAAGAAACAAGGTAGTATTTGGTAATACACTGTCTAAGTTAATCGAACCAATAATAAATTGTCTATAAGAGAACATAACAAAAAGTTTAATTTGTACACAATATTACAAGGAGCATAACATCACTAATGAAATTTTTTTATGTGATACACAAAAAACGACAACATTCCTAAACTATCAGCAAAAATCCTTATACCCATACTACACTCCAATCCACTGAACTAGGGATATATTCCTAAGGTTGGCAACGCTGAGGAACAGAACGCTGTGGCAGACCTCCTAGCCTCGTCGTCGTGCAAGCCGTGACGAAGCACCCGCGGGCCATCTCTCGCTGCAGTCACGTACCGTCACTGGCACGAGTCACTGCCAATGTCACCCGTCATCGCGCGTCACCACGTCACGTCTTCGGCAGTGCCTCTGGCGACACACTTACTCCACGCATACTGCCCGTCAATATGTTGAATATCCATGCCAAGAGGTGCAGTGACAAACTTTCCTCATCTAAAATTTTCTGAAGGTCGTAACCAACGTTTAAAAGTACGACGGGCCTGGTCATATCTGTGACACTCCAACCGTATGTGACGGACTGCCAGGGGGTCGATTCTCGAGTTGTTACGAGATTATTTGAATTGCTGAATTTCACTTACTAAACTTCGAAACATTTATCTCATTGTGGCAGAGTATTCTTGAGTTGAAATTCCGAAGTGCGGAATCTTAGTGTGAGTTCTTCCTCAGTTTCGAACTTCCGGTTACACTCCCGCGGCAGAAATCTGCGAGTGAAAAGAACGCTCTACTTTATGACGCACTGAACGCACCCTCTGGAGTAAAAAATCGTTTGTTCTGTGGTCGCGTGCAGTATTCGCACGCGTATAAACGGAATTATAAAGAAAAAAATATATAATTAACAAGCAACGTGTTTTGTAATGCAATATTATTGCGTACAAATAGTTACAAAGTCTTTATCAAGAGACATTTAATTCGCAAGTCATTTTATTAGACATTTCATGACACTACTGCCATCTTGCCGCTATTTTACGAACACAACGACGTTGCCTTTTTTTAACGAGCACGGCTGTTTGCAAAGCTTAAATTTGCTACGTAAGATTGTTTTTGTATTGCACACTTCTCGTAGGCACTGAAATTTAAGTCACCACAAAAGGAGAGATAACTAAGAGTTGGTTTATTGGTTATTTCTTGAGCGGAATTTTCTATACAAAATTTGAGTAAGTAAAATTACAGTATGTCTACATAGTATGGAACTTCGAATAATTACGTTACAACGATTAAAAAATATTTAAATATATATATATATATATATATATAAATGAAAGCTGACTGATTGACTGATTGACTGATTGACTGACTGACTGACTGACTGACATATCAAACTGCAGCCCAAACCACTGGACCTAGAATCGTGAAATTTTTTGTGGGGGTTCCCTTCAGGTCGTAGGCGAGCACTAAGAAGGGATTTTTCGAAATTCAACCTCTAAGGGGGTGAAAAGGGGTGAAATGTGTTTCCGAAGAAACGACGATAGAGCTCGAAC
>PNEQ01059682.1:0-27626 GCA_003012365.1 Medauroidea extradentata
CAGTAGTACATACAACACTAATGCTATCTAGCAGACGACACTGGCACCAAGATATGGTATAGCTACTAGCTCTCCTGGTGGAAAGACTCACCACCAAAGTCTTAATAATGAACGCCATCTAGGAGACGATCGGTAACTACTGGCAGCCCTACCTAGAGGGCAACTATATAAGTAATTAAAAAAGAAAACAAGATGGAAGATGGAGCCAATTAGGGTAATAGGTATCAAGACAACGGACATTAACCAAGATGGTGGGAAGTCCACACACAAATAATTACGAGATAAATACTGAAAAGATCCCGGATCCCGCTCCTAGGCTCCTGCAATAGAACCGGCATTACTACACTACTATCAAGATCTTTCAAAATATCACGTGCATTCAAATTAATATTTTTTAGTCCTCCAACTCAACTAAAACAGCCTTTTCACGCAGCTGTATCTCAAGAGCTTTTCGTCATAAAGTTTGGTAGAGTGGTTTAGATCGAATAGGAAACAAATATTACCGGCAGTAAAATAACAGGTTCACTGCTTTTAAGTACCAGCGGTACACTGGGAACCTTGCGTACTAGTTTTACAGCAGGCACTTGATGCCGCATTTGAGGAACGAAAACAGGCAGACGATAAGAACTAAACTGGCTCGTTCTTCAACAATAGTAATGTATTTATGCACGGGGTGCGAAAACTGCGTGCAGTGTTTTGCTCCTTGCCTTTATCTTTTGGGACTTCAAGCGGTGACCCCTACTGTTTTATTTACGGTAGGCCATAGTTAAGTTCGCCGCATGCTTCTCTTGTTTAGTTGTACGATTCGCTTGATATTTTTTTAACTTGACAGCAGTCTGAAAGAGCTTAAAAAAAAAAAAAAATTATCTGCCCTGAAACAGTGATTCTAAGTGTGATATCTAGAAAACAAAAACGGAGAAGCATAGTTTTGAATGTGTTTTCTTTTCGTATATAAGTTTACAGAACACACGAGTAAAAGGATTTATTTAAAAAATCTTTCTCCTAACACGCTGTAACAATGTTCTTGTACTAGCTGTATATTAAGGGCGCGAACAACCTAAATATTCATCACCATTTTATTATTATGTATTTATACCAGATTTGTTTTTCTTATTTCACAACACAACATGTGAATAAATATGGCACTTATGATATTGTTTTTATCTCTCATAGTTTTCGTGTAATGGCTTGTTAAAGTCATATTTATCATGTTTCAGTTTTAACGACTGCACTAAAACCAACTGATATACCAAACTAAAAAAAAATCACAAAGGATAAAGATATTGTAGGCTACAATGTCATGCTCATAAAAATAAAGAATAACAATTATTTGTATTTAAAAAAATAATTATTGGATTTTTTAAAATCTTATTTTCAGTTTCAGCATTTTCTAAAAATACAAATAATTTTTATTCTTTATTTTTATGAGCATGGCATTGTAGCCTGCAATGTCTTTATCCACTATGATTTTTTTGAGTTTGGTATATCAGTTGGTTTTAGTGTAGTCCTTAAAACGGAAACATGTTAAATATGACTTTGACAAGCCATTACGCGAAAACTATGAGAGATAAAATTTTTTTTTAAAAGAATCAAGTTCAGTTACATTTTGTGTCTAAAATGAGAAAAAAATATTTGGTACAAATAAAAAATTTAAAAATGGCGATGAAAATTGCGGTAGATCACGCCCTTAATAGCGTTGGCTCTCTAATTGTGCACGTCAGCACAGCCCTTATACATCCCAGATGGTGTGCCTTCAACGACCAAATTAGCTATTTGTGTACTTAATATTTTACTAATTATAACATGTTTGTAGGGGGTGTTCGTAACATTCCTCAAAATATAAGATATTTGTATGTGGTGCTTATAACACTCCAACAAATTAAGGGGTTTGTATGTGGTGTCCTTAACATTCCAACAAATATAACCTGTTCGGAGGAGGTACCTCAAAATTTAAAAAAATATAAGATGTGCATAGAAGGTTCTCTTAATATTCCACCAAATATAAGGTGTTTGTATTTTTCTTTTTAACATTCCACCAAATAAATTACGTTTGTAAGAGCTACCCTTAACTTACCACCAATATAACACTTTTTAGGCTGTACCCTTAACATTTAACAAAATTAATTAAGTTTGGTGGTGGTGTACTAAACATTACACTAAATATAATAAAACATGTAGGAGGTTCCCTTAACATGCCAACAAATATAATATGTTTGTAGGGGTACCTTCAACGTTCCACCAACTATAAAATACTTGTTCGTAAAACCTTAGCTATCAATCGAATATAATATGATTTCAATTGGGACCCTTAACATTCAACCAAATATACGATGTTGGTAGTAAGTACCCTTAAAATACCACTAAATTAAAGATATTTGTATATATTGTATTTAAAATTTAACAAAAAAATCTGATGTTTGTAGGTGGTGTCTTTTACATTCCTCCATACAGTACATATTATTGGGTGTGCTTTTAACATTCATAATAAAAATTGAGATTTTTGTAGGATGTGCTGTAACATTCCAATAAGTATAAGATTTTTGTATGTGATGCATTAAACATTTTTACCAAATATGTTTGTAGGTGTTGCCCTTAACATTTCGCCAAATGTTCCTTGATTGTGCCTTTAACATCCCTCAAAATATAAAACGTTTGTAGAATGAGATTTTAATATTAGGCCTACACTAAATATAACATTTTTAAAAGTATGTTCATAACATTTTAATAAATATAATGTATTTGTAGGTGGTGCCCTTAACATCCTAACAAATTTAAGACGTTTGTAGGTTGTGTCCTAATCATCCTAAGAAATTTAAGGTGTTTACAGGTGGCGCCTTTAACGTTCCGCCAATATTAAGTGTTCCTATGTACTGCCCCTAATATTCCACAATATATTATGTTTGTAGGTGTTACTCTTAACATCCCACTAAATATAAGACGTTTGTATGTGGTTCTCTTAATATTTCACACAAATATAAAATGTATGTAGGTTTTACCCTTACATTGAACTAAATATAATATGTTTGTATGTGGTGTCCTTAAAATTCAACCAAATACACGACGTTTGTAGGTGGTGCTTTAATGATTCCACAAAAAATATATATAATATTCCACCAAACAAAGATGTTAAAAGGTTGTGCACTTAACATTCCACTAAATATAGTATGTTTGTAAGTTGTTACCTTAACATTCCACAAAATACAGTGTTTGTTTGTGATGTTCTTAACATCCTACAAAATATAATATGTTTATAGGTAGTGCTTTTCATATTCCACTTAATATAAGATGTTTTTAGGTGGTCACCTTAATTTTCCACCCAACATAAGATGTTTGTAGGTTGCACAGTTAACAATAATATATATATATATGTGTGTGTGTATATATGTGTATATATGTATATGTGTGTATATATATGTATGTATATAATTTGTTTGTAGGTGGTGCCCTTATCATTCCCCCTGATGTTTGTAGGTGGTATATAACATCCTACCATATATATATAAGAAGTTGGTAGGTGATACCCTCAACAATCCACCAAATATAAGATGGTCATAAGTTTTCTCAACATGTTTTCAGTTCTTGAGATAGGAAGAAGAGTGCTGTGAACCTTCTGGCGACAAAGAAATACTTATATATGAAAATTTATCGGCTACTTAACTTCATCGCCATCTGTGAAAATTCTCGCTATTTACTGAAGTGTCCGATTTAAATCATAACCAGAGGAATAAAAGATGACGTACTATATTGTTTCCTAGATAAGATCCAAAATCTTATTTGCCCGCATTTACACATTAACAAATTATTTGCCTCGGTGTCGGGTATTGTGAACCCCGCCTTAATCCTCACGCTGGCTGGGTCAGAACCACTAGGTTTCAATAGGTTCACGACCTTGTGTGAGACTAAGTAGCCGGGGTAGCTTGACGTTGACCACAGGGTATTAACTCTACACTATGGATGAGCCTTACTGTGGACATACAGAGTGTTTCCGCGTGTCCATCTCTCGAGCCACGATGTTAAAGGGATGAGAATTCAAACAAGCGAGTGAATGGGGAGGATGTTTCCTTCGTCCAAACCAACTACCAGGGAAATTACCAACGTTGAGCCACTCATATAATTACTACTCAGTCATAGTTTATAAAAATTTGAAACTTATATTTTTATCTGTGAAATATAGAGCAATTTTATTTTTAAACATTTCTTCATTTAGCAATTATTTTACACCGGCGCAACTACTTGAGCATTAGGTGATAATTACAAGTATCTTTTACTTAACCAGTGATATAGGTGCCATTATTAACGATACTTGACTAACTCTCAATTTTACTAGGTTTTATTGGGGTACCAACGGAAAATTCTGGATTTGGCCTACTCTTTTTTAAATTACTTTATGGTGTCAACATTTGTTTTCGGATAGTCATCTAAAGTTCGTATAGAATTAAACATGTGGTTAAGTTCTCAGCAAATATTCATTAAGAAAATATAAGACATATGGGATTAGGATATGCTATCTTCAAAAATTCGCACACTAATTGTAGCATTTCTTCTTGACACATGCTGTAAGTGATACATGTTATTTTAATGATTGAGCTGCTGTGTTTTCACCCAAATTTCATAAAGTACAAGCATAACTTGTTATTATGAAGTTCAAACAATTATCTCGTTACGTTGGAACCGCAATAAAATCTTTACTATTAGACGTAATATTCAATGATTAGTTTGTTGTTAATGCTACATGTTATAGGAAAGGGATCCGTAGTGCTTTAAACATGTTCTTTCTATTGCGCATTGTTCAACACCATCATTTGAATAACGATGTTAAATCAAATTTGTAATCGCGGAGTAAGGAATAAATTACTTTTGAAAATAAAATGCTCATAATTCAAACTATATTCTTTGTCTACATTGGTAAATTTTTTGCTCTGTATAATGATTTTGCCGAACAATGTACACCTTTAAAAATTCTTCATGAGTTATGATGTTGTCAGCATGTTCTATTAATGTTTATAGCAGCAGATTGGCCCGTCATTAATATCCCCTTTACTGAAACCAACAACGTTGTAACTCTTTACTTAGGTAAAGTAGTTCACAGAAAAAAAACGTATGCTAAAGGGTAGACCTCCACAAAACCTGTACCAGGACTACATGGCACGTACGAACAAAATTTTAATCGTTAAAACTTTTAGAAATGCAGACTTGGGATTTTTTTCTCTCGTGTTCCATCGGAGGAGCTGCCATTACAAGATGGCGGCGCTGTGTAAAAAAAAGCCCTCGTCAGCGGGAGGCGATGGGAACATAAATTGTGTAAGCCGGCGATATTTCTCCCGGCGAGAGGTAGTCGATAAGATCGCCACGTGTCTCGACGCTAAGAGGAAAGCACTGCGGGTTGCCTGGGCGTGAAGGGGCGCGTGGCGGGTCACCTAACAAGTCAGGCGACGACGTGCTCCTCCATGGACGTGATCTCTGAGGCCATGGGCCTGTAGGGTGATTGCTGGCGGGGATTTGAACCATATATACAAGTTACCCTACTGCGACTCGGTGTAACAAGTGGCAAACACATACCTCAGTCTTGGCTTTACCTTTCGTTTTCATGGAAACAATACATCTCTACAATGGAAAGTCATTAAATCTAAGTACTTAAAACATACAAAGTACTACATGCATGTTACTATTCGGAAGAGGCACAAGAAATCCTACATTAAAACAATAAGAATACATTTACATATTTATCTGAATGTTAAGATAATTGGTAATTTCTGTGAATGTTTCTTGCAATCATAGAAAATAACGTATTGTACTGTTGTGGACATACGCCGTTGCAATATTATGTCGTCCCAGAAATCTAATATGAGGCTAAGAAATAAACGAATTACAAAAAGAAAGAGAGAAAATAAGCCTAGTTAGGCTGTAGTCAACACATTCATAAATCAAAACAACAGAACATGAAATATCCCATAAGGAATTAGTCAAAAACAAATAAAGAAAAATTAAATAAAAATCGAAAGACAAACCAAATAATCTGTAAAATCTCAGGACACCACTATTACGACAAGTACAGACAATATTGTACACAAGATAGGACAGTGACGATATCACAGATAATAGACTAGACGCAACGATGAAGACACGAAAAGAACACAGTAGATTTCTTAATACCGACTTTCACGACGTTTCGGGAGCTGACATATGCTCCCGTCCTCAGCTGAGCGATGGTGCATGGAAAACAGAAAAATGACTAAACTGTATGTGGTGTCTGATAGAGTGCCTACCGTGGTTACCTATCTTGACAACAAAATCGGTAGCTGCAGCAGTGTTGTACGGGGTCTTAGAAGTTTACGCAATCTTTCAGAACTCTCACTACATAACGCGTGATTTTTGCCATATCACAACCATTGAGAAAGATAATGAATATAAATGCTTTACTTGACGGTTCAAGGTAGTTAAATTACCTATTTGACCTATTAGTAGTGGCCTAGAATGCAAACCATGTTTTGTAACGAAATTTGCTATTTTTGTGAAAGAAAATAATTTTATAGTTATTGTATAATCTTCACGGTAAAATATTTTCAAACGTGGTTCCGTACACCTCAATGTAATTAGCCTGCTAATATCAGATATATAATTACCATACTGAAAAACTTTATTTATGTTAATTTTTCATTTACCGTAAAAATGTGTTCTAGGGAGCCTAGTAAAAAAAATTATTGAAATTTTAAAATACTGTCGGAAAGTTTGGAAACTGTTTACAATAAAAAGAAATAAGCACAGAATGCGGTGATTTGCCCGAAAAATTAAAATAACAGCTATACCACCGATGAAACATTTACCCGGTGATTCCAGCTACAAATTTATCTGAAAGTTGGGCTGACTTTAATGAACTGTAAAAATAATAATGAATATTACTGTGTAATAAAGTGTGTGTGATACTGACTTACTGAGACTACGAAGAGCAGAGGAAATATATTTGAAATGGAATGTAAATAAATTGGAAAATATTTGAATGTGTCATTATTAAGCAACTAGTTTAAACGGCGTAAGTCTGAGCGCGGGGAAGCGAGGTAAGCATGGCAAGGGGGGAAGAGAAGCGCGCACAGGTCTGGCCGTGGTATGGGCTTAAAAAAACATCAGCTACAGCTAACTTAGTTGTGTACAAGGCATTCGAGGGGAAAGAACACTCGAATCTGTACGTGAAGGTCACCCACAGCAGTGATCGCGTAATTAATTACTGGCATCGCGTAAGCTTCGAGTCATTGGCGGGTATGCGTTTTTTGTCCGTAAATATGTACAGCGAGGCCGAAATAAAGACAACGCACATACTAGTCGTACTGATGTCGTGTGTTTCCTACTATGATAAAGTACATGACGTTTAAGACGACAAATGTATACACGCGATGGACTCAGAGTTGGTGCGCGAACAGTACACATTCTGCTATTCAGAGTTGGGAAGAGGAGGTTATAAACGGTTATCTTTTAGATCCACCTCAAAGGACAACTGCAGAATTGATATCCTAAAATATAGCACGTATTTTCTACATTTTATGTGTTCGTTCTCTTAAGGAAATATTTCTACCATAGCCTGAATATAATTCAGAAAGTTTCAATGACTTCCCACACTTAAGAAACGCAATTTGGTGAAGCTACAACATTTTGTTTGCTCCCAAGATATCAGTAGTTCATATTCAACTAAACACTTATTAAAGCAGTGCCCGTTATAACTTTAGAGTAAAATAATATCGTTTGTGCCCATTAAAAACACGTATCCACATTGCCACGAAACTTTTTTTCAGTTGCAATAATAATATCTCAGACAGCACATTTTCTTAAAAAGTCTTTGTTACTTAATTTGACATAATTTTTCACCACGGCTAACACTGTAATAGTGTAACAAAGATACCTTTATAAACGCCATTTATAAAGCTAAGCTGTACACAGAAGTTTGCGTTGCTATATTAAAAAATGTATGTTTTTATCAGAAATGTTATTTTTATCATTATAATATTTACTTTTTTTCAGATTCCTCCCCCCCCCCCTCCCTAGAAACGCGAGTACGATAAACGCGAATCAAGCTCAATCACCTGTATGAATAATGCGCTTAGATGACGCAGTATTTCACTCGGCGATACGCCTGATCGTGACTCCAAACTGTCGTCCCGTAGTTTTGTGGCGCGCTTATTTAAACACAAGTGTAAAGTAGGTACTACTTTCAAGTTGGTGTATAGAAAATGAAGCAACTAAACCAATTACAGGCTGCTCTTGATTTGTGCATGTTTTTTCATACACCTATTAATTATAGAGCAAATAGTTTTGAATTCTGAGATAACAGTGTTAGTTTTTAACACAGGTTCAGGTTTGCGTCAATCCGTTCATCCATTCAGGTGTTGGCCTACAATTTTGCAATGTCTAGCCAAACAGGAAACATCAGCATATGCTTTTCTTAAAAGGAAATGTATCACGTAAATTTGTGCAATGTTTCATGGCTCTGTGTGTATATTGTTAGAAACCATAATTCCTTTATAAATAAAAGTGTTATGTTTAGTGCTCTGGTAACTGTAACAAATGTTCCATTTATGGGTATTTATATGACGTTTAATTTCAATAATATTATTGATAACTGTGAAGAAAAGGGCACGTGGACGAGTTACGAAAATACGTTTGCAAATAAAATAACGGAAATACATGTTTCGTTTTTATAATTTTGAATTCGTGAAAGGTTTTTGTTCGCAAAATACGTCTCTTTGTCGTCATTTACTAAGTTGCCCCAGAAAATTATATAAGAAGCTAAATAAAGAAAATAAGAATAATTCATGTTCATTAACAGATTACATTCCATTATAGCACTCATACAGCCGAGCGCAAAAATGGCCGAGTTCAATTTAGGCACCAGTCCTTCAGTATGATTCCTCCAGTCAAGATGCTTATCTTGTAGTGAGCATATCTGTTTACAAGTTCAACTCGGCTAACAACTAGTGGAATGGAAACTTAAATAAACTGTTAATATTATTCAATCTTCTACCGCTTTCGAGGGGCTGTTAGTTAAGTGCTAAAATAAAAAAAACTTTAATAATGGTGGTTATTTATAAAAGTAATAAATTAGTGGATTTTACATAGATAGGCCTATAAAGTGATTTTCCAGGAACATTTAGTGATGAGTATGTAAATGATCAAAAGGCAAGGAATGTTGTTAAAAAATGCAAATATTTAAGATTGTCAGTCCAAATAGTTACGCGGATATTATCTTAATTGCATGCCAGTGAACTTAAATGAAAAAATGAAATTTCTTACGAATTTGTTTGTTTTGTCGTGAATCATAAAGTTGCCAACTAGCCAACAGAGAACTAAACCGAAGATATTCTCAAACAATAACTTTACCCTGAACTTGATGGAAAACATAAATGAATAAATAATTCAATACATAAAATAAGAATACTCAAGGTTTAGTTGCTCGTTTCCAGCTACGATTCCCAGCTACAAGACTGCTTGTGTATAGGGCTCAATTCTCTTAACTGTTAACTTGACGTTCTTGTCCGTTTACCCGAGTTTAGAGTTAAGGCTTTAATTTAATCGAAACTAGCCCGAACTGAAGTAAGGTAGCGACTCGCCACTGCACGACATGATTTACAAACTTTGATCGACTCCATTATTAAATAGCCTGGCAAACTTAATAACACTAAACTTACCAGAACAAGTAAACTACCAAGGTAAGGTAGGTTGACTTTTTATGTCTCGTCGTTGGCGAGGTCATTAGAAACGATGACACACAACTTGCTACAATTACAGGGACTGGGAGACGAGTAGGCCATGGCCTTTGTTAAGGAACAACCCCTTACCCTGGAGCGATTTTGGGAAACCATGAAAAACTGAAATCAGTATCGCCTAAGCCAGGATTCTAACCCAGGTCCTCCCGAATGCGAGCCCAATTTGTTAACCTTTGCGCCACCTCGCACGGTTATAAACTATAGTTCGTTCGGGATAAAGTGAGCACTAAAAATTCAACCATTGAAAAATGTTTCTAGCCGTTACTGCATATAATGCAACATTAACTATAGTCCCCTTACTGCTAGTATGGTTGGCAGTAAATTTACTGAATTTAGTTCCGTGTATTTTTCTATTTAAATTCAACAATACTGAAACAAAATCAACCCAAGTCGACGTACTTGTATTTTATATACCAATAAACTTTTTTTCATCAAACTATGTAGGTGCCTAACGACTGCATATTTTATCTTACACGCGCAAAAATCAAGTGACGTGGCCAATGAGGTTAGCCGTTACGCGCGGGAATATATTAATTGGTTGAAAATAGATTTTTACCATGGCTTTTTTGAGTGCTTACTTTATCCCGAACCGCCTATACCAATCTAATAAACTGAAAATTTGATTTATACGTCTAACCTGGCATAAACAGCTATATTTAATTCATCGCTCTTCCAAGGGAAATCGCACTTTTCGTCACAACTTGACACGACTGACTCTCCATCGTGACAAACTCAAACTTCCTCAAAAAATCTTGCGTGGCATGGCTGATCGGTATTTAACTACTGTGTTGGTCTCTCGAAACTTCCAAGCCACGCAACAAAAACGCATCGATTTCTCCAGGCACACGCGGCATTCACTGTCCTTATCGCTAAATAATAGCGCTACTCAGAGATGTACTACGTCACGGGTAACTGAACTTGACAGGAATGTGCAACGCTATTTTCACATCCTGGGTGCCTGTGTGAATTACATGTGACTAGCGAAGAAGAGTGGAGAAAGAAGTGTCGTGACAGACATGTCCAGTGACACAAAGCAGCCTCTCCACAACGAAAATACCAGGCTGCTGACGCTGAATGACCGGCCGTTAGTACAGATACGGGAACACTCCCGCTAAACAGTGTACCAACTCTGCAGCGACAATAACCTCGTACCGTACCTAACTCCACCATAAATTGAGGTAACTTGCAACTCATGGTGTAACTTGGAACACTTTAAACAAATTTTTTTCTGCAAATAGCAACCTTGAATAAAACATTTATTTGAAAAAAATTACAAAATATAAATGTTTGCATGAACATACATTGAATTTTACTTTCTGTAGACATAAAAATTATTGAGAATGGTTACTCAGTATGTTGCAAGTTACCTTGTTTTACGGTTGGTCCTGTCCTGCTCAATACGATACAGGAAGAAATACACCAAACTCTCCAAGTCTTCGACGATCCCAACAGAAAAAAGTTAATTCCTGGAAAATGATACAATTAAAGTTATAAGCCAAAATACATTGCCTACCAATTATGGTTATGGACGTGAAAAGAAAAATCAAATATGTAAACAAAATAAAATCGCAGAATTTTCGCATCGCTACAATACACATTATAAAACCTAAAATATGCTAACAAGAAAAATGCACGCTGCACCACAACTTCGAAAATGAAATACGGAACATGCACAAATCCTATCAAATAAAAACCAATGGGAACATATGCTATCGTGCACAACGTCCACGGAGTCTTCAACTATTGAGCAATGTCGTCACTGACGAAAACGACTAGGATTTCCCGAGAGCTAGAACACGGAACATGTTGACGTATTCTTCGCTTATTTAATTGCTGTGTACAACAAGTTATACTTGTAAAAATCATCTGTCTTTGCACGCAAACACTTGTGACAATTCCTCGTTGAAATAGTGACAGTATTTAAAAATTCGAAAATATTTTGCTCTCAAAAATCTTAATATGTTTGAGAGCTTTAATACATATGTTAAGTTTTGTGCACTGCTGTTGTCCAATGGACGTTACCTTGAATGAATTATAGGGATATTTTGTCAACTGAGAATACTAGCGTACACTATACATTTTCTCATAATTGTACTTATTTAAGTCTACGATAAGCAGGACCATGAACTTTTCGTGAAAATAATTTTGCCCCATTTTGTTTCAGTGCCTTACGGGCACATCTGCAATACTGTTTCATAGTCAGAGATTGGAGTTCACCCACAAGTCACATACGTGTGTTGTTGCGGTAACCTTATTGTGATTGGCACAGTCAAATAAGTTACGTCACTCAAGAGACACGCTGCCTATAAACATGAAGCATAGCTGCAGATGTGCACGTAAGGCGCAGAAACAAAGTGGGGCAAAATTATTTTCGCGAAAAGTTCATGGCCCAAACGGTAAGATATGTTTTCTAAGTTTTTTTAAGGTAATTATGGCTCTATGTAAAATCCATTCTACCTCCTTTGAGATGCATGGTTAGATTTTTTTCTATTATACACCCTCACTTGTGGCGGGCATCATTTTACTCTGTAGTAAAAAAAAAACTAGTGTTCCGTCTTTATACGACGGGTTTCAGAAACATGAGACCATATTTAGCCAGCGAATTGTTAACGTGAAAGAAGACATTTTCTATGTAACTCCCGTGGCATATCACAAATGTTAAGGACTTAAGAACTACTTAAACGTAAAGTCTGAAATGCAGTTTTCTGGGATATTGTTAAAAGTGATTACATTATAGGAATAAAATGTGGTATTTGCAATAAGTAAACCGAAATCTGTCATTAAAGGTAACGAAAAATAGCGGGTTTCACAATTTTGTTGTATACAATATGGTTGCTGTGACCGGAAAAGAGATGTTTGATGCCGTATTAACTAATCACTCTGTTGTAATTAGACTTAAATGAACAAGTGTTGCAAATCTCTAGAATAACTCCAAGGTTATAGTTGTAGCTACGAATGCCTTGTGTGTAGACATCTCATCCTACATCTGAATGTGAATGTATGTAATTACCAGACGCTTATAAGAGCGTATACAGTCATAGATATTTCAATTGGCACATAAGTATCGTATTTCAAATGCCTTCCTTTTACGACAGCAATACCCTGGTACGTTTTGGTCACATGTTTCTGAAACATGCTGTAAAGTGCACTACTGAACGGCTGTCACGAACATTCCAACATTGAGAAAAGACATTTTCAAATAAAACGAGATCAATTCTATCCCAGAGGTGGATAGCTTCGAGACCTTTCCTTTTTCATAACGTCAACTGTGGAATGTGAATACTCTGGTCAGCTCACCGTACAATAAGAAAGCAGGCAAGCAGCGAGGGTAGAGATTTTTTTTTCTGTAGAAGACTGGAAGTCACGTTTTAACACCAAGGAGAACACAGTCCTGGAGAGTCTTTGAGGTTCAGTTAACTCACAGCTACACAACTCCTCTTTGTGAACTGATATCACAGCGTCCAATTCATTGAGACGAGTTTTACGAACTCAACACTGTGAATACATACACATCTCCATATTGAGGTACAGTTTCTCAGACTTTTTATTGAAATATGCTACTATTTTAGGGAAATTTTTTCTAATACTGAGTATTTACAATTTCGTTTGTAATATGTTACTGCAAAATATACCAATTTAGTCTGGATTTATTGGTAAAAAATCTCGTTTACACGTTACATTAATCCTTAATATTCTTTAAACAATTATATTTCAGCTTTAAGTGACAAACGCGAACTTCACGAACAAAAAATTGAAACACGCATTTATTTTTGGGGTCAAGGTTTACTATATGTGGTTTCCAAAATGTATATCCGATCACCGATACAAATACAGTGAGGTTTCCACTGTGTTTTAAAAAAAATGTACCATCGTATATTGTAAATAAACTATTGCTTATAATGAATAGCAATTTAAGCTATGTTGTACTAACGAAGTAATTGAGTTTAAGGAACAATGTTTGATGTTTCAAAATAATTATTATTATTTGTGTGTATTTTTTAGCCTTCTTTACGGAGGAAAATATTCTTGTGAGACCAGATTCCTGTTTGTGGGTCTGTGTTTGCGTGTATCTTGGTGTGCGAGTCTATCTGTGTTCATGTGGTTATCTGTGTTTGTCTCTGTAGGTGTATCAGTGCGTTAGCGTATCCTATCAAAATATAAAAAAATATATAAATATTATTAACAATATAAAATAATTAATAAATGTTCAAATTTTAGTCAATGTACCCGAGGCAATAGCAAGTTTTGAATGTAAAATAATATGTACAAGGGAAGAATCCAATGTTAACCGATGTCATCAAACTACAGTATTTATTTGTTCTCGGCGGAGTAAAACCCTATGATCCCACGACTTTAGACACGTGTTGTCAGGCGACACCCGGTCAATGTACCGGGCATCAACGGAAAAAAAAGTAATATAAGAGGGTGAAAAGACCTTAAATGTGTTTCCGATTAACTATCGATATCTATATAATCCTTCGGGACAAAGAGTTAGTATTAACTTCAAAATTTTGCTTACGTAAGTACCCAAAAATTAGTTTTCGAAATTTTTAAAATTTGACCCCCAAGCAGTAAAAAGGGGCAAAATGTGTTTTTTATGAATCGTCTATATCACTTAAACACAATTAACTATCGTCGTGATTTTTACTTCAATTGGTTACGTATACAAATGACTATGACAGAACTCCAAGACGTTTGGAAATTCTTTAATTAAGGGGGTGAAAACACGTGAACTGTGTTTTTTGTTATTCCTCCATGTATATCGAACCAATCGAGATATCAAAATGCTCATTGCTTTAGATTGATGCTTTTGTATATATCCCAAATACCATTAACATATATTTTCGAAATTCGGCCCAAAAGAGGTTAAAAAAGGGTGAAATGTGTTTTTGATTCCCAATCGATATATATCGATGCCATTGATTTTTATATAGCGACGTAATTTTTGTTTATGATTGGTGCTTACTCAAATACCTGAAAATGGTCGGAAATCCCCACCTAAGGAGGTGAAAAGTGAAGAAATATGTTTTTAATTAATTGTCGATAATGCTTGAACCCAACGGGCTATTTTCGTGTTTTTCACGTCCAAGACACGCCAGTAAAGTAGTCTAAAATGTGATACAAAGGGTACTTTGAAATTCAGACTCTTAGTAGGCGAGAAGACGTGGAATATGTTTTAGATAAATCTACGATACATATGGAACCCATCAGATATTTAGTTTATTTTCTTCAGGATGTTTATAAAGTAAATGGCCGTAAAAAGGTTTTAAGGTTTTTCAAAATTCGAACTCTCAGTAATGTACAGGAGTGATATGTGATTTTTACTGAATGCTCGATTTCGCTTTGACTTAATGGGCTATCGTCGTTATTTTCACTTCACTTGGATATTTAATATTTAAGGCGTAAAATTAAGAATTTTCAGAATTCTACAAGTAAAGGGGTTAAAAAGAAATACAATTTGTTTTCTATCAACCGATGATACTTATCCAAGTTGTAGAGATATTGAGGTGGTATTCGCTTCAGAATGATGCTTACATAAGTACCTAAAAATAGTAATGCAAGATTTTTTAATTTTATTCGATAACATATTTTTTGTTTGTGAACTTTCAAGGCAGACGATTCTGAAAGCAAGTACGACGAGCGATAAATAAATTATACAGTAGATTTATTCTATAGCTCTATCGAGACGTGGCGTTGTACAACATCTATGAGCTCAGGAAATTAATATTTCATTTATAAAAGTAGTTTTCATGAATAATTTCAACGTTATATTGCGCAATTATTTGTAGCTCCGATCTATTGTTCGGGAGGTTCTGGGCTGAAATTCCTTTTAAAGACTGTGCAAATGTACAAGTCTGACACAAATAACTGCAAGGCAGATGAAATTAATGTAATTTGGGCGAAGTCGTTCAAAGGTGATGGAAATGGATTATGCAGTCGACTATCTACTGTAGTTCTTCGACAACATCAGCTCTCATATACCATTTCACTAACCTCAAGGTTGGGGCACCAAATACGTTTATATTTCAGCGAAACTTTAGTCCGCCAAAATTTCTTAATGCCACATAAACTTCAAGTGAAGGTTTTGAAAAACAAATTTGTTACTATGGGCACCATAACCAATGGTTGTGCTAGAGGGAAATCAGTCTTAATACCACGTAAACTACGTATTTTATTCTATTTACCTCTTACATTTAACAGTTTGTAGTTACCCCACAACGTCAACTGTGCTGTAACTATATATGTGGCCCAGGCCAATTCGCAGTAAGTGGCAGGGACAAACTTATTCATTATTTCGCGTGGACAGCTATAGCTACTTATCCTGCTGCAGAGTTAGCTCAACTAGCAGATTCGTCATTCTAACGCTTGAAGATTGAACACATTATATGGTATAAAAAAATGTATTGCTCTGAGTAATACATGCGAGTAAAGACGCTGCTAATATTTTATACAATTTCTTAAACAGTTATTCAAAGTTTTCAATATGTTAAAAATACAGCCTAAGACGAGAGTTTATTGTTTGAGGGCAACAATTTGATCACAGGAAAACAACAAAAAATACAGATTTTAAGATCGTATTCCGAATACTTCTAAGCAGACTGTAATTGTATAATTGGGGTGCTTATCATATATTCTTTTAATTAAAAATAGTTTATAGTTGCCTGTCTGCCAGTTTGGAAGATAGCATGGCATGTTTACGTAATAACGTTTAATGTCAATTTCTGAAATTACTACAGCTATTGCAAACTAGTTATTATTTTTGATATTTCGTTATACAATATTTAATTTCAAGCATGCTTATTTTTTGTATACTATTTTGGAAGCTAGAATAATTTTAATAACCGTAGATATTACTTCTTTAATGTTTCGAAAGTTTAATGATCGATTATAACAAATTTCATAATTCGTCAGTTGTCGGTCTGCCATCTCGTAAACTATCGCGATATGAATACTTAAAGAGTTTATGCTATATTTCGAGAACAACTAGACTAATTGAAAACAAATAATATACTTCAAAAGTCTATTAATGGAACTATTATTTTAGTATGGTTAATTGATGTCTGCCATTTTTGAAAAAAAAAAAAATAATACGAATAAATACATATTGTGTCATATTTATAAAATTTCTTGTCCGATTGTAACAAAATTCTATCTCTTGGCGATTTATTATTCCAGGAGTTTATACCTGTATACTGTAGTTTGTCGTTCAGAAACGCTATTTTAAAATATGTTGCAAATAATATTTTTTTGTAATATTTCGGTTACGGCCATATCAATCGTAACTAAATTTGATGTATTTGAAGTTTAATTTTTGAAGTTTTGATTTTAATATAGCATATTAACGTATGCACCAATTTTATAATACTCAATGATTTTACGTTATTTTTCAATCACGTCTGTACAAAATTTTAAAGTTTGGCATTTTATCATAAATTTAGTGTTGAAATTCCGCAATTTTAAACAACATTCGAATTAAACTTAGAATTTATTTCATATTTCAAGAACATAAAGACATAATATCCAAATGTAATATTTTCTTACTATAGACGATTTATTTTAATATTTTTTTATTGTTGTAGGTCTGCAATTTGGAAAGGTATTGGAGTTGAACCACTAAAGATATTATTTAGTTCTTCGTAAACCACTTAAACAATTACAACTTATTTTTTATTGATTTTTACGAAGAAAATTAGGCTCGATGACAATGCCGGTAACAAGTGTTATTTTTTACTCATGGTTATCGTTTTTTGTCTACTCAATCTTATAAATATTTTACGTACTGAGCATTCTATATTTTGTGATCTAAGTTGCGGGAACAACTTTGCAAAGCACTTAACATGTACTCATGTACACCTATAATTACGTTATGCTTCACAGACCTCTTAAATGTAAAAATAATTTAAGCAAGCCTCTAAAATTATTATTTAGTATGATAAAAAACCTTGTGTTTTTCCCCTGAAGCTCGTCCATATTACGTAAATAAACTACATGTTGGAAGGAAATGAACAACGACGTAATATTATTTATAAATCGCAACCGTGACCAGTTTTTACATCGTTTACAGAATTGTGATATATTTTCACTATTCGCGAAGTGTTAATAAGTCTAAAGTGTGCCTTTCAATAGAACAAAATAGAAATGCATGCAAATCACGATATTCATATGTCAGGTTTGTATCGTGACATCTGTGCATTGCAACCATTAGTACCAAGTTATAAATTAATTGGCTCCCTATTCACATAATGGCATTTCGTTGCGACCAATTAGCATATTCTAAATAAAAACATTTAAGGCTTAATAACTTAATGTAACGTACGACAGCCACTTATAGGAGAACCAAATACATAACGAACGCGTTTTGACTACTCTAATACACAAGTTGTCAGGGCGAAGTATGTTAATTTTGCGTGGCGACAACACATTTATGAGTAAGTAAAAAGTGTTTTTTTTTTATTTCGTCCGTAAAGCTTTTGTAGTTGGCGTAATGCGAGCAAGAAAATATACTTAAATACTTCATTTATTGAAAAATACTATTTAAACAGATACTGTATGTTCACTATTATATAGTCCTAGTTGCTTAATATAGAATAATTTAAAACATTTTCTTAAAATAATTTTGATGGTCACTTAATGTTCAGGGTAGCTTTGCTCCTATTTCATACACCGTACGAACAAGAGGACTCAGACTTAATTCATTGACAAGCTACCACAACGCATTACCGCCGTACAGGCTACACAGATACCTTTCTTAAACATTACATTTTGTCTCCTATTGCAGATCTGCCGATTATATTCACATGTCATTTGTCCATTCAATTGCAGCTTACCATAATGCCGTTTTCGGCTCAGTGACTCGCCTTCCATCAAGGCGATTCGGGTAGTGAGGGATCGACCAAAAATTTGACACTTAGGGCCGAATTCAGAGACATCTTTCGATGGTTACCAACTCACCGAATAGCTGATCTAAGAAAAATACTCGGGAGAGACGTCTTTCAGTGGTTGGTTGACCGCTAGATATAGTATTCGTACCAGTTGAAAGTGAATGAGCTACGAATCTCATTCGAAAGCCTATTCAGTTTAAAGTAAACAATAAAACTTACATTTTTATTACTATCAGGGCAACCGCGGCTTTGCTCGCGTGTATTACTCGTAGCAGATACTATTTAGTTTAATTGAAAAACACTATTGTATACCAGATTGGTAGTTAAGTAGTTAAGTTTTAGGTTGACAAAGCTGCTAGTAGAGATAATTCTGCAGCAGGAAAAATATCTATAGCTGTCCACGCTAAAATCAGTCTTAAGTTTGACACTGTCACTAACAGCGACTTCGCCTTGGCCTTATTGATAGCCACATCAATGTTGACGATGCGAGATAATTACAGACTCTTTGTTGAAAGAGGGTAATCGAATGAAATACGCAGTTTACGTGGTATTTAGACTGATTTCTCCTGAGCTAAAAACAACTGCGCCACATAACGTCGAATTTATTCATGAAAATTTGTTTTAAAAAATAAAATATTTATTTTCAGAGCTCATAAAGGTCGTACAACAACACGCCTCATTATAACTGTACGATTAAACCACTTTATGATTTATTTCTCGCTGGTACTTCTTGGTTTTCGGACCGTCTGTCGTGAAAGTTTACAAACTAAGATTTCTTCTCAATAATTAATTTATCTTATAAAATAAACAAACTTACATTTATTTTTTACGTACTTACGTAAGCATCATTCTGACGCGAGTAACACCTCAATATCTCTATTGGTATCATCGGCTGAGAGAAGTACCACTTTAGGTGTCGAAATTCGAAAAAAAAAAAAAAAAAAAAAAAAAAAAACTGAATTTCACTTCTGAAATATTTGTACAAGTATCCAAGTGCGGTGAAAATCACGATGGTAGCCATTTTAGTCGAAGCAAAAAAGATTATTCATTAAAAATCACATAAATCCTGCACAGTACTGATGTTTCGAATTTTGAAAAATATTAAAAACGTTTTACGGCCATTTATGTAATCATCATCCTGAAGCAGAAAAAAAAATTAATATCTCGATGGGTTCGATATATATGGAAGATTTATCTAAAACACATTCCAGGTCTTATCACCTCCTAAGAGACTGAATTTCAAAATAGCCTTGCATCACATTTTAGACTACTTAACTGGTGCCTCTTGGACGTCAAAAATACGAAAATAGCCCGTTGGGTTCAAGATTGATTGACAATTAATTAAAAACACATTTAATTAACCTTAGGTGAGGAATTTAGAAAATTCGTGAACTTACTTTTCTGGTATTTGAGTAAGCACTAATCTTGAACAAAAATTTCGTCTCTATATAAAAATGAATGGCATAGATTGTGAATCGGAAAAACATTTGACCCTTTTTTTACCTCTTTAGGGCCGGACCCGGAAAATATATTTTAATGGTATTTGGGATATTTACAAAAGCATCAATCTAAAGCAATGAGCATTTTGATATCTCGATTGGTTCAATAGATATGGAGGAATAATCAAAAACACATTTCACGTATTTTCACCCCCTTAATTAAAGAATTTCCATACGTCTTGGAGTTCTGTCACAGACATTTGAATGCGTAAGCAGTTGAAGTAAAAATTATGACGATAGTCATTTGTGTTTCAGAGATATAGAGATTCACAAAAACACATCTGGCCCTATTCACTGCTTGGAGGTCGAATTTCGAAAAATCCTAAAACTTTTTTTGGTAATTATGTAACAACATTTTGAAGTGAAATACCAAATCTCTATCCAGAAGGATTCGACAGTTTATCGGAAACACATTTAAGTTATTTTCACCCCCTTAAATGTTAAATTTCGAAAAATCCTCAAATTGGTCAATATGTATGTTAATGTGTGTCTTATTAACGTAAAATCAGGGTGATGAGCCGTCAGGTTCGAGCTCTATCAACGTTTCTTTGAATATACATTTCACCCATTTTCACCCTCTTAGAGTTCGAATTTCGAAAAATACCTTCTTTGTGCTCGCCTACGACGGGAACCCACAGAAAAAAAAAATTCACTATTCTAGGTTCAGTGGTTTGGGTTGCAGTTTTATATGTCAGCCAGTGTTCTCTTTCATATATACAGATTTTTCATATAAATCATTTTCACCTGTTCTTGCTTAGTGTATAAAATATTCTCGCCACTTGGTACAGCCGTAGTTTTAACGTTCTGTAAAATGTTCTTTTAAATAAACTTATATGGGTTAAAAATTCTTTCGCGCATTGAACCGCCATTCGGTGATTGGATAGCAATCTAAAGACGTCTCTGAATTCGGACTGATACGCACCGTTCTTTATTGTGTTATAGCTATGATGGATGTTTTGGTGGTTAGAAATCATGCTGGATTCCTTGAATATTAGGAAAATGAAATTTCATTTTCAAAAATATGTTTCCAAATTGCAGTAGACCCGTTTAATTTGTATCGGGATAGAGAGTTTTAAGTCTAGTTTTCCGAAAGCTGTTCTTAGCTCTGCACCTTCCAAAATAATAAAACAGCCCGGCATAGAAAAAAGAATGAAGCACGGTGAATACCATAGACCACAGTCGTAGAAGAACAGGTCTAGACACGCACCTGGAAGCTGGACCTCCTTGTTGTTTGGCTGTAGTTCGCCAAGTTACCCATAATGATGTACGTCTTTGGCGCTGCAATCAGGGCGATCGGATTCAAACTCCGCCCAATTCCCTCCCACTAAGATAAACAATTTATCGAAACGTATATTTTATCAATTTATGAAATACTTCCTACGCTCATAATTCTAAAGCATGGTTCCAGCAATCATAATTTACTTTGTAATGTAAACACTGGAAAATAGTGGACGGAGTTTGAGTTAGACCACCCTGATTGCAGCGCCAAAGAAGCACAACACTATCGGTAACTTGGTAAACTGCAGCCAAACAACAAAGGGGTCAAGCAAAATACATAGGTAGATAGGCGAGTTTCCAGACCTGTTCTTGTACGACCGTGCCATACACAAATTATGAAGGCACACGAGGCAAAATACAGTCGAAAAAGATAGTGTGTTCCCAATTCACGCTGTAAGCAGTTAAAATGAGAAAATATTTTGCAGTGTTGCCAGATCCGTGCCGAAAGTGGAGGTGAACAGGCTTTCAGCAGTAAGTCAGTCGAAAGGCGTTTTTGAAGTACGAGAAGTGAAGAGGCTGCCAGGTGAATGAGAGTTGACAGCTCTTCCGAAGGACGACTCTGAATTTGGCGCTTAGAGTCATGCCGGACGTTTCCTCCACATCTTCGTTTCATAATAAATTCTTATGACATCTCACCAGCATTGAAAACCTCCCTGTTATTGGCGCTACCTCCCTGAGAGCATGGCGAGAGAAAGGGAAGTATTAATTTGTTAACTATATTCGGCGGTGGTTAGTGACATCTATATCATCTCTCACGTAATTATTTGGAATAAACTTCTGTTTGTTGTGTTTATAATATTGGGACACTCAACTACCTGCTTTGCTTAGACTCTAACCAAAATTATTAATATAGAGAAATTGGTTTAAAATAAAGGTGCCATCTAAAGCTTTCCTTCTAAGATGTCATGTCTCCCTAGTTAAATTTGTAAAGGTACTTTATGTTGTTGATATGTTTTGCAAATGTCATGTTTTCAGTTCTATTTTTGTCAGTACTCATGACTGAGTTCCAAACAACAGAACAACGTTTCAATTTACATCTAATCGCACAAATATAATAATAAAGGGTTATATTTGGTAGCAGTGGAAGTTATGAAATTTATTAAGCCAAAATGTCTGCCAGTGGAAGTCATATAATGTATATATATATATATATATATATATATATATATATATATATATATATGTTCATTGTAGCAAAATTGAAATAAAATCAGTATGTCACACACATAAGAAATGGCTGAAACTTTGTAAGTTTATTCCGTAATAATTTTCGTATTTGCGACGTAGAGCATCGGTGATGATTTAACTTTTTAATGTAAACATTTTTTCACTTTAACCAAAATAATCGCAGAAATAGTTTTCCAGTCTAAAAGCAAACCGTACAACTGTATAAAAACACAAAACGTGTTGGTAAAATTATTTACATTAACTTTCTTACGTGTTTCACACACTAATCAGAAAGCGTATCGCACAAAAACTCAGTATCATACTTTGTACGATTGTCAAAAAACTGTTTAACAAGACTGTGGATTGGATACAACTTACGTACGTTTACTTAGCAAACGGTAGTGTGTCACCAAATCTGCTTTAAATGTCTTTTAAAACGAGCCATATATTTCTTAAAGACTTATTTAATAAAGAAAAATGGAGGTTCAGCAATCAATAATAACTTGCACTCTCAAATCAAATCCGAGTAGGTAAAATCTGGTCAAGGCAGTGCTTCACTTTTCTAATGTTTTCGCGATTATTATTTTTTAACCCTAAACGAGGGAAAGTATAAAATATTTGTTTGGCTGTTTTGATTGAAATAATTTTCACTATGTTGCCTAATTTTTCAAAGACAACAAATACTGTGGTTTTAGCTAATTACGTAAACAACGAAATTTTTTTAGTTGTTAGAAACTATATAATTTCTTGTCCAGAAAAAATATCTACCGCGGTATACAACATTTTAAACAAAACTGCCTGAGCGGTATTTGATAACTGCTCTCGTTTCAGCTTAGGCTAAATAAACAATTGTCGCAAAAACAGTTATAGCGGAGCATGGCCGTAAGGGAAACAATAAAATATTGCTAAGTTAATTCTCCCTCTTGTTAGTGAAAACAACGCATCACTTATACATTGTTCGGAATAAAGTGAGCACTAAAAATTCAACCGTTGTAAAATATAACTAGCGGTTACTACATATAAATCTACGTTAACTATAGTTGCCTTATCGCTTGTATGGTTGGCAGCGAGTTTATGCAATATAGTTCCGTGTGTTTTCCTGTTAAAATACAACCATACTGAAACAAAAGCAACATAAAACAACATAATTGTATAAGTAATAAATTTCGTACTGACTGTACAATTTACATTAAACGCAGAACCGTCAAATGACGTGCCTAGAGAGGGAAGACATTTATCATCTTTAACCATTACGCGCGGAAAGATACGATCTAACTGAAAATAGAACTTAAACAGTGTTTTTTTAATGCTCACTTTATCCCGATCAGCCTATAGTAATAATTATGTGCACACAGACACACATAATCGTAAACTGTAATGCTTCACATTTGTAATTTCCTCTTCAATACTCAGTTATGACACCAGAATCTGTATGTGAGAGGTGAGGCGTATTATGAAGTAAACGAGACGATACAGCTATAGCTGGGAATACCGCTGTTCGTGCTCTTCACGACCAATCACCACCACTTCCTTGCCACCCTGCTCAGCCTCACCACTGGCTGCTCGCTCCGTGCTCGACGTGGTCTTCGACCAGTGGTCAATGAACGCCGGAGGTCTCATTAAATAGGGCTTGGCGCGGGATATGGCTGGCTGCTAGGAGGAGGAGGGAAGAGCGGTGTGGAGATTAGTGATCCTCTGAGGGCGAAGGGCCCAGAATTAACGCCTCTCCGAGGGAGGAATTTATGCGCCAGAACCGGAGATTCAGGGAGTTAGCGCTTGGCGACGTTGGTAAGCGAGGAAGCGAGCGCAAGGCGAGAGAAGAAGACTAGACGCATGATAGAGGCCATGCTAGATCCTTGGTCGTACGTCAAGCGACGTTCATCAGTACGCAACTATCAACGCACATACATATTTTAAGGCCGCGGGTTACGCTGTTTTTAAGAATTCATTTTGTTAAATCCCGAACGGAGCAGATGTCGCGAAACTTTTTAACAGAAATGTTGGAAATTGTAAGGTGGGCCTACTATTTACCCTCCTTTTTTGAAACAATATTTTCTAAAATTTTGGCTAATTATTACTTAATAACATTTTCATTAAGTCAATAACTATACAAACGTATAATTAAAAAAAAGTTGGCTACAATTTACAACATTTCTATGTAACGGTTTCTCGATATCTGCTCCCTTTCAGGATTTAAAAAATAAAATTTACTAAAATTAGGACCCTTTAACTGATATAAAATTCGTTTTATAAACTAAAAATTGAAGCTAGTAACCATTACACTATAAACGGGACTCAGTGAATATGCACTGATTCTGAAAGGATTATGTACTATAAATTGAAACTCGTAATCTTTACACTGTAAACGGGACTCAGTGAATATGCACTGATTCTAATGGACTATAACTGATTCTGAAAGGAGCGGTCCAAGCAAATTAAATCGATGACTAACCACTGGAAATCAGTAAGTATTTACTGATTCCTTACAGCGTGTACTTCTTATATATTATGTCAAGTCATCTGAATTGTACTATGATTTAGCATTTCTCTAACTACATATTTTAAAATATTAATTTTTTGTAAACGTTTGTTGTAGTTTAACTAGTAATTTTTATTACTTTTATTATTATTAAAAAATTCTAGGTCACGCCTAATGTAAGTACAACGTTTTAGTACATACAACGACATGTTGTAGGTATAACTACAAAAGTATTATACCCAACTTCTCAGAAGTACTAATTATATATGTATATATTTTTTATTAATCAGGGTTTCAGTATTTTTATGACATTCTTTCACTGTTCTTAAAACATGTTAGACATCAGGTAGCAATACATTTTCAGTATACATTTTCTGAGTAACAACTTTCTACTATATAGGATTTTGCATTTAGATTTGCTGCTCTTAAATTACTTACGGAATTTCGCATTTGACGTACAAATACTTAAAACAGTAATTTGTAAGAAATTAAATGACGTAATACTAATTTAACTAAGAAATTTGTATGGAAATAAGAATAACGTAGAAATTAAACGTACAATGTCAATATATGTTTTACTTAACTCGACAGGAGAATTTATAAATTTAAATTAAATAATTTTTCCAAATGTTTATGTAACTTGTAGGTAAGGCAAAACAATTTCATCTTGTTTGTTGTTGCAAATACTGTTAAATTATACCTATAAATCAAACCGGACTTACCTCATTTAGCTAAAAAATAGATATCATGTTTGTATCAAACAGTTCTTAGTTAAAGTGCAATTTTTGAAATCACAAAATAAAAAATGATTGATGTATTGTGTGACAAAGTAGAGGTTTCTAAATGCTGTAGGTAACTTGAAAATATGGTATTATGCAAACTAATAAACGTAAAATTAATTCTGTAAATACAATCGAAGCCTAAAGAGAGATATATTTACATATTATCAGACCTCCCAACACAAAATTTACAACTCTTAAATTTAATAGGTACAGCGGTTGTTCAATGTCTTACTTACATTCAACACTTTAGCTACATAGCAATTCTGTCGAATAGATGCCCAGAAGTATTACAATTATTAACAATCAGGTTGGTAATGAATACATTAATAAAATTTTGAATTACTTCAGATTGAACATATAATGCCGGCTCATTGACAGATGCTGCAAGTAAATTGATACTTGTACAGAAATTAATCAAACGTATTTTTTTGATGTAAGGGCACACTTCTCATGACGCTAGAAACTCAAAAGTATTGCAAGTAAATAGTTACTTCGATGAAAATTAATCGAACGCCACTTTTTTTAAATACATTTTCGCTGAAACTGAGTTGTTAATATAGTCCGCGAAATTCACAATGAAAACTTTTTACGCTATGTCGGTTGCACAGAGTAATGCACAATAAGTTCGGAAATCTATATATATATATATATATATATATATATATATATATATATATATATATATATATATATATGATATAAAAAAGAATCGCAAAATGTGTTTGTAACCACATAACTCAACAACGCCTGGACCAATTTGGCCAATTCTTTTTTTTTAATGTTCGTTGAAGTTCAAAGATGGTTTTTACGGCGAGAAAAATTCGAATAATTGCCGAAAAAAAAACTTAAAAAAAGTAGAGTCAATTTGAGCTTATTGCTATTGTTGTTAAAATAATGTAGGTATGTTCCTGTGATCGAGGCCTTCAGCATTCACTCAGGTATTGTATAAAGTTTGGGGTGTGGGAGGGGTGGTGTTACTGGTTCGTAAACCGTGCAAGACTTTGCGATGGGAATTACTATGACATCATACAATCGTATTGCGCGCGCTCTTTACACTGTTATTGAGTACGCTAGCTGTTAAATGCCTTCATCACATATATTTACATTAAATTATTTCACGCGGTGTAAGCCGCAGCCGGGCAGGTGTTTTATAGAGAAATAAAGATGAATTAAAAAAAGAAGTTCTGCAATTAAAGTACGCTTAGCGCAATGGACTGGACAAATCTGTTTGTATTTGATGTTTTAAAGATAAACAATGAATACAGTATCAATCACCATCAATTAACACGTAACTAAAAGTTAGTTACTCTTTTCTATAGTACACGCGGGCGAAGCCGCAAAGGGACAGCTAATGCTTTATGATATACAATATAAATAGTTTTGTTGGTATTCCGACACGGGAACAGGCGACACATAACTGGCCATGTGAAAAACATGGATTTTCAAGAAAACAAACAAAAAAGAAAAGAAACATTTAGCGACTGCCCTTGAGATTCATTTATCGACATTAATTATAACAATTCGATTTCAATAGCCATCGTTAAGACAGGACAACGTCTGTCGGGTCAGCTAGTATAAATATATATATTGTTACAAGTTTGAGAACACACAAACTATATGTGGGCAATTCCCATGAGTTCTTTGGGATAGAGGTCTATAATTACAAATAAAAGAGTTAAATTAAGTACTGGATTTAATAGCTCACAAAGCTATGAAATACACAAAACAGTAATCAACTGAACTCTCACAACACAATTAGTTATGCACACAATTAGTCCTGTGTCACA
>PNEQ01059683.1:0-27654 GCA_003012365.1 Medauroidea extradentata
TTTCCATTTCATTATATTTACTGGTTTTCAAGTTTTGTATGAAGTAAAAATATGCAAATTTTGACTTTGAAGTGACATTACGGGAAAACTAGATGAGCTATTTTTTTTCCGTTAGATATTAATGTTCTCTGAAGTAATGTCTACAAAACTAACACTATTTTATACAAATATAAAATTATGAATTTTTCCCCACTTGAACACCCTTAAGGGCGCTGCCTACTTCGAAGCTTCGCTGTGGTCAAGGGCAGGGCCATACATGTTAAATTATATTAACTGTCGTTCACTACCTGTCGAACCTACATGCATGCTACCACTGACTTTATTGTTCATCTCGGTAAGACCCGCTTGCTATACAACCTTTTAGGCTTTTGTGTAACACCCTGAAAACTATGAACAAATCAGTAGTTTCTTACCCTCCAAAACATCATATTATAAATTTTTTCATACATTTTTATTCCTGTAGCAATATCTTCTCATTATAGAAAATGGTTTTGGTTTTCGTCCGAAACCGATTCCATTAGAAATTACTATCGTCGAATATAATTTAACGTGCGTAAATACCTATCCTTGCTTATATCTACTCGCAACTTGGTAGCACCCTTTACTTTTGAGTGTGGTTAGTTGGGCGCTTTGTTTACATTTAAAGTGATTAGATGTACAAACTGTATAAGAGCAAAAAGTAACTAAGGCTTAAAAGTAACTTACTCAACTTTATCCCAAACTGCTTACGTAGCATTAGTTGTCCGGGTGTATCGAGCAAGTCTATTCTTTCACTCATATTCTGATGTCCTCACTTTTCTACACAATTGGCGTTGTTTCAGACAAATTACGTAACAAAAACGCAGTAGATAACATATACTAACAGAAATACAGCAAACGACACAACGATGAGACGAAAAAAAACACAAAGTGTCGGACACAAACAGAAAAGAACAAAAAACGACACAAACAATGAGAAACAAAACACAGTAGTTATCCAAACAGTAGTACTAGTTTGTTTTGTTTCGTCTCATCGTTTGTGTCGTTTGCTGTATTTCTGTTAGTAGCTGTTATCTACTGTGTTTTTGTTTCGTCTCATCGTTGTTTGGCATGTCAACTTAGGTTTTTTTTGTTATTTATTTTATTTTCTGTTTGTTCCTTGTTTTATCTGACCCGATTCCAGTTTTGGAATTTCATGTTGTGTATATATCCTGATGACCAAAGCATACTCTGCTTATTGACGTTTTCTTGTCTTATTTTTAGTTTTCTTTTGACAGTCATTTATTTCGTAATGGAGTATGTCCAAGCAAGTATATCCAGTCACAAATTAAAAGTTTTACAAATTTCTCAAGTGAGACAGAACTCAGTGTATCCTTATTGATACAGCGAGACCATTTATTACGACAAACTTTCTTTTCCAACCCAACTATGACAAATTGTAAAACAGTTGGCGTTGGTAGGAATAAAATATGAGAAGATTCAGCTTAAAAATAAGTTTCTTGATTGTTATTATTTTTAGTCAGTACACCTAGAAATTTGACGGCTGCACCGTGAACCATCTAGCATGCAGCCAGTCGGAACCAACGGGTACCCCGGACACGGATCCAGGAAGAAGGTCCGAAGAGGTGGATGTAGACTCGGAGACCCAGGTCCGGACCTACCCATGTCTAGTACAAAAACGGCGTGAAAATTAAAGGGAAGATAAAAGAGGAGGGGTTCAAAGAGCGAGAGTAATTTTGTAGCGAGCAACTGCTAACACTTCCGCTATGACATGATGAAGGTAGCAGAATATGCATCAAAGCGCTGATAAATGAGTTATTCAAGTGAACATAGGGACATACCTTCGACCAAAGCACATAAGCTGAAAGCTTGCGCTCCACCAGTGAATGCAGATGCACCGGGAAGGAAAGGCACAAAACAAATGCCATGCATTGCAGCTCACATCCGGCTAGAAAGAGACATGCCGTTGTTGCTCGGCTCGCTGGACTCTAGAGTCGGAGCTAGTGCAACAGTGTAAGATTCACCAGCTGCCCATAAAATTTTAATTTGTCATTACCATTATTGTAAAAAGAGTGACTATCAATAATATCGAAATAAATTAGTATGTTTATTTCAATTAAATAAGTACTGTCGGTTTTTTTACTATGTCACACTCGCTGCTCTGTTAATCCTTGGCAATGTAATATTACATAAGTAATAGTTATTGCCAAAAGAAAATACGCGCAAGAATCATTTCACACAAATCATATCAAAGATGTAAGAGGCTTTGAATAGACAGACTGGTTCGTTCAGTACTGAATTGTATTGCTGTTGTTAGTACTTTTATTATTTATCCATTTTAATATTTTATATTATTGAACAAGCCCAAAACACTTCCACTCGTGGCTTAATATTCTGTTGTATTTATTTGTGTAGCATGTCAGGGGCTAATCAGTGGAACCTAAATATTTACCGCTGTTTATCCCACCAGGTTCCTCTTCTCGTCCATGTTCACTTCACCGCACCCCGCGTGCTCTTGGGGCGACAAGCCCTCACGTCCATTTTTATTGGCGTGTCTCATCCACGTTGGCGTTGTTCACCGGATGTAGCGGAATGTAGGATAATCCAATAGGCAGCTTAACGCTTCACCTAGCGAGTCGGCGTAATCCGCTCTGGCTGGCTGGTTCCATCACGCACCTGGCCACATATTCACGTGCGACGGTAGTACATAACCTCTGGCTTCGACTCGCTTGTCGTTTGTTGTCCCGTTAACGTCATTATACTCCAATATACCTTGGGGCCTATGCTCGTGTATGCGTTCGTGTGTCAGCCAGTTACGTATTCAAAAAAGAGGGGTGGGAGATAGCCCTGTACCCGTAACTTGTTTTGAAGAATATTATAAAACTTTTTTTTTTAAGTTACCAGTAGAATATTTAACGTTTAGTTACGAAAATTTCTAAAATAGCCCTATTTTGCGCCTAGAAAGCCAAAATTTTCCGGGGTAAGACCCCGAACCCCTCCCTTGAAACGAGTGGCCGGTGTTTTTAGAGCCGGTGATTTTTGGTGAAAAGAATTCTGCAACAACTTGTTTCAATTCCTTATGTGCACACCTGCAAGTCTGGTTCGTGGTTATTGGCAGAATATAACAGGGCAGAGGCGTGGCTCATTTGACTGCACCAACCAGAACAATGTTACCACGACACCACACGTCCGAAATTTGCGGATAGGACCCCGAGACGCCGATAGTTAACAACTTCCAATCACAGAGCACGAAGCAGAGAAACAGGTGTTCACATAAGGCATTGAAACAAATTGTTGCAGAATTCTTTTCACCAAAAATCACTGGCTCTATATTATATTATTCTTAGGTTATATACACCCCCTCCCCTTTCACAAATCCCGACTACGCCACTGATACCAACCACCCGTCTGACTGCTCGTAACACGGAGGTCCTTCGGCATTTAACATGATTGTTAGAGACGATGATATATCGGGAAAATGTTTTGTGCCAACATGCCCTTCAAAACATGGTTTCTTGTGACATGTATGATTTGATTGTATACGTCTGACAGAACGTAGCTGTCTGCAGACCAATAACAGGCATCAAATATTACAACAGCGGGATTCTTATTGGCTCAGTCAAACAGGGTAGCAACCTCACGTGCAAGCGAAAGCCAGTAATCTCTTCATAAGCTGAACATACGTTGAAACCCTACAAACAGTCAAGCTTTCCCGCTATAAACCATTCTCTCTAATGATTGTATATCGCTAGGAACAGGAAGTTTCCACGGTTATATTTCTGTTCCATTTAGTTTCAGTGCCTCACGTGCGCACCTGCATCTCTGCTTCATGGTCAGTGATTGGATGCCTTAAGGGCGCGATCTACCGCAATTTTCATCACCATTTTTCATTTTTTATTTGTACCAGATATATTATTTTCTTATTTAAGACACAAAATGTGACTAAATTTGGCTCTTTTGAAATTTTTTTTTATCTCTCATAATTTTCGCGTAATGACTTGTTAAAGTCATATTTTGCATGTTTCTGTTTTAACGACTACACTAAAACCAACTGATATACCAAACTCAAAAAAATCACAGTGGATAAAGACATTGCAGGCTGCAATGACATGGTCATGAAATTAAATAATAAAAATTATTTTAATTTGAAAAAATTGCTGAAACTGAAAATAAAAATTTAAAAAGTTCAATATTTTTTTAAAAATACAAATAATGTTTATTCTTTAATTTTATGAGCATGTCATTGTAGCCTGCAATGTCTTTATTTGCTGTGATTTTTTGAGTTTGGTATATCAGTTGGTTTTAGTGTAGTCGTTAAAATGGAAACATGCAAAATATGACTTTAACAAGCCATTATGCGAAAACTATGAGAGATAAAAAAATTAATAAGAGCCAAAATTAGTCACATTTTGTGTCTAAAACAAGGAAAAAAAATATATAGTACAAATACAAAATAAAATAATTATGATGAAAATTGCGGTAGACCGCGCACTTAACACCCAGCGTGTGTAAGTTAAACCCGCAAATCACAGACGTGTTATGTCGCAGTTATCCGTGCACTGATTTTCACAGCCAACTGAACAACAACTATGTGCAAAATTCATCTGCCAATAACCACGAAGTGCACGTGAGGCACTGAAACAAAGTGGGGCAAAAATATTTTCGCGACAACTGTCTGTCCCTATATCGCGAATGTGTTTGTGCCGACGTACTCTTGAAAACGCTGCAGTATCTTCAACATGTATGATTGGATGACATAGGCCTACGTCTGCAGACCAATAACGGGTATCGAGTATTGCAACAGCGGGATTGTTGCTGGTTCAGTCATGTCTGGTAAAAGCTTCACGTGCAAACCACAGCCAGTAATATTTTGATAAGCTGAACTTACGTTGAACCCCAGCAAACTAATACGTTTTCCCGCGATAAATCACCATCTCTAATATTGCTACAAGAATAATAAAACATGCGAGGTAAAAATGATGAGTAGTGCTTTTCAAATGTTTCTTGAGAGTAAAAAAAGAATATTTTCTCGCGCTTCCAATCCCCCAATTAAACGTCACTACCTGCTATTTGCACCTACACATCGCAACGCAAGTGCAGAGTCAGTAAAATATTTCTATTGCATGTGTGTGCGTGTTTAATTACACTGCAGCGCAGCCAGACGCGACGCAGGTGCAAATTTTACCTTATTCCCATAAAACAAAAAACACATTTAATCGGCTCCGAATATCCGAGTGTACTCGCTGAGTAGTGATTACACAAAATAAAGAGCTTTTACGCCATTATACATGCTGTTCCGGAATTAGTGGTCGTAAATCACATGGATGGTAGAGAACGCAAAGAGAAATATTGCTCGTTAGTGAGCATTTGTTCGGAAATGTGACGCTGCAAAGTTGGAGGCGCAAATTTGAATGCCGCGAGCTGTCTAGTGGCTGAGAGGATGAGCTAGCACAGCCAAGTGGGAACAAGGGTATTGCGGGCTGCAGGTATATAGGCGCTTGTGAAGGTGAGCCATAATTTAAAGTCTCTATATACAATTGAATACTTTAACATTTGACTTTACGTTTCCGTTACTTTATGTATTTCGTCAATACACAATACAAACGTGACGTTAAAGTAACGACAGTTTGAAAACGATTGAAAATCTGTTTTTTGAAACGGAAATATCGTGATGTAAATCATTATAAATTTGCCATAAGAGCATATCACGTAAATATTCCAAATATAAGCCCAATTATTTTTTCTTCCAATTTTTTGTAATATTTTCCATGAAAAAGAAACGCCATCTTTTGATGCAACTTAAAGTTAATTTAAGAATACTTCTCCAACGCTACTTCCCAGGTTTTTAGAATACATTTGAGACAAACCTGTTACTTTTTCACAAAATCCCAATACTGGAGAACAAAACGATACTCAGAAATAAACATTTTCTATTCTATCATAAATAAGCTGGCTCTTTCCGCTCGGCCATCTTGACTTTGACTATAGGTTTTCTGTTTATCAGAAACGTAAAGCCAAGGCTGCTTGAATTTATATGTGGCGACGTCATTGTGTACATCTCCATAAGAAGCGATGTATTGAAAGCTATCATATGCTAAAGTTTTCAATAGGTCCTTACACTCGTAATTCCGAACATGCGTCTACCCACCTACAGCCTGCAACACCCAAGTTCCACTTCGCTGTGCTCGCTCATCCTCGCGAAATACACACACGCACACACACACACACACACACACACAAATTAATATATATATATATATATATATATATATATATATATATATATATATATATAATCTTGCAGCTACAAAATATTTTATTGGTAGTTGTCTTGCAAAATATTGTTAGTGCTCCCCACAAAACCATTTTGTTGGTACCAACAAACATGTATGGTAACCAAACTATACTTTTGTGGTTACACAAATATTATTTTGCAGAGAAGAGCTCTTAAGATTTTTTTCAATGCTCTTCGTCGTGACCATCTTGTGGTAGTCAAACAATAATTTTGTGGTTAAAAAAAATATTTTACAGGGAAAAACGCTTACAATTATTTTTCCTTCTAGTGCTCTCAGTCACAGTACTAGCGCCTCGGAGTGCGAGGAAATTCAAAATTACTTACTAATGTTTGGCCCTCCAACTTTCCAGGGTGTCATTTCCGGCAATAATGTTTCTTTTTGTGTTCTCTGCCATCCGTGTTATTTACGACACAACATATTGCAACTATGTGGCTGTCTTTGTGTGTTTCCAATTTTCTCTCAGGAAATGTACACAAAATAGATGCTAGCTGTTCGTTTTTTTTTTTACTATTTTTTATTATTGGTATATGATAGAAACATTTTCGGATATACACTGTACATTTTCAGGTAAAAATATTTTGACGTAGGCCTACATTGATTACTTAGTGGTAAAATGTTTCCCCCAAGCTAAAGACTTGTCTTAAGGCGGCCGCCTGGTGAAGGATGTGTTTATGTGTGTGAGGCGAAAATCGATGAGGCGATACGAGCGACGCCAGCCGCACACGTATTGCGATATCGTCTCTACGCGCAAAGTTGTAAAATCGCGTGCACAGTATTCTCGCCCCGGTTCTCGCCGTAACGTTTTTACTGTGGGACATTAATAATATGTGACCCTAATATTTTATTGAACCTGTCATTGTAGAGGAGCCCAGTGTAATTGTAGACCTCAGTTGTTTCCAACGAATATGGTACATGTACCTGGAGAAACAACCGTATGGAAAACCCGTTTTAACCGATATTTGAGGACTTTAAAATAGTGCTACCAATGTGCGTGGTGTCTTAAAAAGTAATTTTCACAATATTCTGAAGTGTGTTTCGTTTTCGTATATAAGCATTGTGGGCGTACGTTTACTAGTCAATGAAAAAAAAAAAAAAAAACAACTCCGAACACACTGCACGCAGTTGGAGCGCCAGCCAGGCGGCCGCCTTAAAGAGGACGTGCATTGTGGGTATTTCTTACTGTATTTAAGTTGTTTCAGTTTTCATACATTTTTTAAAATGCGAATGTCAAAGTCCAAATTCGCATGTAACGGTTTTATGCTGGAAAGGAAAACCAACTGATTTGGAGAAATGAATAATTTACACTGAAGAATAGTGTCATGGGCTACACCAAGACATGTTTAAAACTGATTTTTTAAATAATGAATTTAAAATAAAAAAAATAAAAAAATAAAACTTTTGTGGATTTTTTTAAATATACAGTTTTTTTTACATATTTTGTATAGCCTAGTCCGTGAAATTTTTTTCTTCTAACACGCTGCAACAATGTTCATGCTCCAGCTCGTAAAATTTGTACTTTTTTAAAACTTTTTTGCATTTGTACGAGATATTGTTCGTTTTGTAGACATACAATGTAAGTATTTTTACTGCAATGACAAATTTTACCTTTTATGGTTTATTTTTGTGTTGGCTTGTCTGATTCTAAATTTGCATAAATCGATTTTATTCTTTAAAGGAAAACCAATAAACTTACCGAACGAAAAAAAAAAACACTGAATTACGGATTTGTAGGTCTTCTGTACAAAGAAATTGTGTTTTTTAAATATGATTTATTTTTTTTAATGTTTCGTTTTTCAAATTTCAGATTGTTATAAATACCTTGTAGTCTACTATAGCTTACAACATCATTATTCAGTGTGTATTTTTTTCAGTTCGTTAAGTCATTTGGTTTTCATTTGAAGCATTAAACCGTTGTATGCAAAATTGGAATTTGATATGCCGTTATAAAATAACTATGAAAATTAAAATAATTTCCATTATAGTAAAATATAGTCACAATGTATGTGTACAGAACGAACCACATTTCGTACGAATATAAAACATTTTAAAACAATGAAAATTCCCATCAGGCGCCCCCTTAATGACTTGCCGCCGCCTTCTGTCCGCCCTACCTTCCTGCGACTTGAAAGGTGTTCTTTGCGTGACGGAAGTTGGCGCTGTGCGGAGATAGAATAGACCGCTGGCTCCTCGGACAGCGGCAGGTTCTGTGCCAAGCCATGCAATTAAAACACCGGCTACGGCGAGCAGTAATTAGCGCGCGGGGAAACATAATTAAGAGCGCTTTAATTACCGGGGACGCGAGCCTCCCACCTCGCCCAGTACAGCCAGCCCGCCAGGTACACAGTCCCCCTACAACCCTCACCCCACTTCCCCCAGGAGACACCTGCCGCAGTCCCCTGCCAACCCTTGATCGCTCGACGAATATTACAATAATTAACTGTGGACTCATACAACTGCGAACGAAAGGCGGTAAAAAATTCATACAACCACGAGAGAAATTAGCACGAGAAACCGACTCGTCGCGCCTACGTGTTCGTTCCTTTTATTCGGACTGGTCTTCGAACCCATGGCTGTGTAGTGGTTAGACAGCTCGCCTCCCTCATGAGGGTGATCCGGGCACGATCCCCAGCGTAGTCGATCACGATTGTTAGCACGTGGGAAACGGGGCGAGCGTTGCCATTGGTCGACGGGTTTTCTCGGGGCACTACCGTTTCCCCCTCCTTCCTTCGCATTCCATCGCTTCTCTGTTGTAGGGCCTCTACTTCATGTCATATATCAGTGTTCGGTAGGTGGCTACGGGTTCCCAGTTCAGAAGTCTGCTCGTGTGTATGTATGTGTGTGTATGTATGCATGTATGAATGAATGTATGCATGCGTGCACGTATCTATGCATGCATATATGTGTGTATGTATGTATGAGACCGATAAACTCCGACACCGTTTGACCAATCACCATGAAACTGTATAATTTTTTTTTTATGGAGAATGTTTGTATGCTATCCATTTTACTTTAACCCGCCAACTGGCTACTATATGGCGCTACATAGCAACAACTTCTATGCCGATTCACCTACCACCATAAAACAGATAATGTATAGAAATTAATGTTTGTTCGTCAGTCTTCCATACGTTCCTATACCATTCATCAGATTAGGATGAAACTTCGGAGAGTAATTGTGCCTGCGCACGAAGATTTCTGCCAAAAATGTGTGTGTGTGTGTGTGTGTGTGTGTGTTAGTGGGGAGGGGGTTAGGGTTTACAAAATGGGGTAGAGATACAGAACGGCGCACACAAAACATTTATTGGGCATTGCAACGCACGTAGGGACAACTAGTGTAGTATATTATACAATACCGCCCATACTACGTAGGCTCGCCGCTTTTTCCATTAGCTATGCGGCCATTGAGCTCGCCTGTTCTTGTGTGGTTCAGACTAGGAGTAAGGAGGACGATGCCTGCTCGCGCAAAATGTGTCGCCGCGTTAGTTTGCAATTGACGTACGCATCTTCATGATGTGAATATATGTGGAATTGCAATCCGTGTATGTGCCAGTTTGTGCCAGTCTGTACAACTACACAATTACTTCGCCTGAATACCATTACTTCAGATTATTCTCAAAACATTTGCTGCCATTGCTTTCATCCCTGACGTACACTTAAGAAAACTACCTGGAAGCTGATACATACATTCATTATACGTTCATAATATTGCATGCATACTACTCGCATTTTACATTCTATATACATATTGCATACTGCACAAATTCTATATACATACAGGTACGTGAATAAAAGTACGTACGTCTATACATACATAAGTATATACGCACTACATACACACATACATACTACATACGTATAGGCTATACTACATAGCCTACATACATACTACATACTTTCTTACTGCATACTACATACTTCGTACTATATACTACATACATTCACCTACTGTACGTATATACATACATACTGCATACATACTACAGACATACATACCATATAGTTTCTTGAATGATTTTTTTTGTTAGAATTTATAGCAGAGTGTTAAACAAGTAGCATATTCAGTAAGAACCCGATGTCTATGTATAGCTCTGCTCGTATCTTGGTTCTTGTGTAAGTAATCGAGTGACGAAATGTACTTAGCAGTTGTTTGAAGGGAACGCGAAGTACACTGAATGTGCTGTAAAGCGAGTGGAACAGTTAAGGAAAGAATTAAGTGGTTTGAAATTGTACATTCAGTCCATAGAAACAACGCAGACTTCTTTTTGAAAACTGGATTCCAGGCTATTTTCTGTTTTGCAAGTTATTGCAGTCACATATGTGCATTCTTCTGCACGGCATACCATATAATTTGAGCTTATAGTATGGTTTTCATCTGTCGGATTATCTGTTTTAGCTATTAATATGTTTCTTTTTCCTTTTTTACGGAACTTACTCGTACTTCTTTTTAAGATAAGATTTGCCAGCTGCTTGTAATATTAGTAACGACTGTAAATAACTAACAGTAGGCCTATTTTAGGATTATGTTTATAGATTGTTAAATGTGTTTATGTGGAAACTTGCATTTTTCTTCCCGTTTTTAACCGACGTTCATTTTTTTTCTGAACGGATTGATTTATGTTCAGACCGGCGCCGCAAAAAAAAAAAAAAAACAATATAGCAGGTCATATATTGCGTGAAGAATAGCGCACAAGAGATTCGAAGCTGTGTCATTGTTTGCTACCGTGACACTCGCATGCCGTACAATCATAATGTACCCGTGGCAAAGTAATAACTGTCCGTGCTGATGCTGTTGATTTGTAGATATTTACATTTCTTCAGTGCTCTGTGTGTTGGGTTTATTAACTCTGTAACATACAGTTGTGTGGAAAATTTCCTCGCCAGGAGGCAGTGATAAGTTGTGCATGTCATTACATCCTCACACACATTTATACTACTTTCATCTGAGTCCTGTTATAAACAAGTGAAAGTAAATCCTTCCGCCCAAGCTTTCCTACGCCGTAAGATTATTTTTTCCACATTTTGCTGGTGCTTGGACTCGGGTCTCTATTTACGTTTTTTTTTTTTTTTCCAAATATAATTTTTAATCCTAAACAGTCACCTAGATTTGTTGGCAGTTTGTTTAATTATGCCTTCTATGTTTTTTCATAACATATATATTTTAATTTTGTTTGTTTAACAACTAAAAGAAATTTGATCAAAGTCGATAATTAGCCAACATTACTTAATTCGTTGCTTTGCAGATATTGGGCTAATTAGCGAAAACTGTTTTCAACAAATTTATGTGACTGTTTTACGATATATACTCCCGTGTAGAATTTAGAAACTATTACTCGCAAAAAAGTGATCTGTACTCTTGAATATACTTGTATGCAATTTTGTATACTTTGTCTATTGAACGTTGTTTCCGGCGTTTCACTTTTCTCTCTCATAGATAGTTTTTGAAACAATGATCCAATGTAGTCAAGTTTACTTATTCTAACATTGCGCAATGCCGCTTTATGCAATTTGATTTTTTTTTCTCGCTTGCCTAAAACGTTTGTAGCACAGTCGTGAGATGCGATAGGTAGACTAAAGTTTATTAGAAAAAATGCAACAGATAGCAGCGTGCTTGTCGCTAAACACTTGGTTTTGTATAAGGAATCCCCTCACGCTGTGTGTGTATCGAATTCTGCCCAAAGCGATATACATGTAGGTTTGTGTGTGTTTTTTTTTTTTTTTTTTATGTTTGTGTTCTTAAATGAAGCGTTGAAACTATTTGAAACTACGTCATCACTGTATTTATATGTATATGACGTACACGAACGTTTTCGGTTTCCATTTTAAATATAACCATTAATGTGTCCAGCCTACTTGTTTCTTAACCGATTTACTTTGTGTAATTTTAACTTAAACATGTGTGTAAAAATAAAATAATTTCATAGAAAATAAATGTATTGTGTTAATATAGAAACAAGAACAAACAACATTTTTTTATTAGCTCCGTAAAATTAGTAAACATAACATGGCATGAAAATAAAATATATTTAAAAAATTCTGTACAGTAACAAGATATGTTTAAAGCCAATTAACATTTTTTTTTTTTACAAATCGCTTTCCTTCTGTTGAACAAATGTGCTTTTGATTTAAATATATATATATACATACATATTAAAAAAAAGTATATACCATAAAACGACATTTGACCAATCAATCACGGAAAACAAGTCTTCTAGTGTTCAGCTATATACGTATTGTACACATTAACCGTCACAGACATTTGCGCATTTTGTAATTAATGCTTTAATAAAATGTATATAATATTCTGTTTTCTTGCATCCCAATATCTAAATTGAAATGTTTCCTTTGCACCTCCTCATGTGTGTGTGTGTATGTATAAATAAATATGTATGTATATATATGTATAAATAATATATATGTATGTATATATATATATATATATATATATATATATATATATATATATATATATATACACATACACCTGGAAGTAACCTTGTTACTCTTACTTACTACACATTTGTAAATCATACAACTCGAATAAAACCATTCGAACACTGGCTAAGAAACTGTTATGATTTTTTGTAAATCCTTATTATTGGAATGTGCTGTGGTAGTTCAAAACTTGTCTCGGGTTACCACCATCATGCAGGAAAATATCACACGAATTAGTTGATTGCTAATGTGAGATGTTCGTAGTACGAAATATTAAGCCTACATTTGAATGGACGCCGAAAATACGTTTCATGTAATAATTTGCTAATATTTATTCACGTTTTAACAACATTAAAAAATCACGATTACTATTTTTGTGCACGTTGTCTGCGTTATTAGAGGATTTAAATATGCTTACGTGACAGTGATTTTTCATTTAAAAGCGAATAAAATAGTTTCAGGGAAAATTATTTTTTAAATTAATTTTTATAAATGTCTTGGTTTTGAAAACGCGTGTAAAAATATGTATTTCGAGTAAATACTATTTTGTTGTGGTCGCGGCGTAGTGCAATATTTCAACATGGGGAGATCAGTATTTAATTACGTCAGTTGTTTCTAATATTGAGTGCTGGATTCAAACTCTTGCTTCGTAGCGTGGGGACAGCGGATCTACGTTGTACTTTTATCCATAATTTCCAGAAGAGTTCCAGCTGTAGAACGAAAACACTGCGCGCGTTAGGATCATTGCGTCCGTAGAACACTCGTCACTGTCGACCTCGTCGTTCTTTCGCTTCTGAGCGTCCAACGCGTAAAACAGCTTCAGCACTAAGGGTGCCGCTGAACGACGTATCTTCTCTAGTCGCAAGTCACTCAACTGGCGGGCAATGTTATTTTTCCTACGAGACTTAAAACGGTGTTCATACCATTTTAAATGTAAGAAGTATGGTGTATTAGTCCAACGCGTGTTAATACTTTCGTTTTTTTTTTCCTCGAATTTTTTGGTAGTTTTACGTATATGCGGCAGTCTAAAAAAGCTTTTTTATGGGGCCGAAAATCGTGTTGCTGATAAGCGTGCTGAATTTTTGAAAACATAGAAGCATAGTTTCAAGTGTGTTATTTTCGTAAATGAATATAATACGAATAAGTTAAACAATTTCGTGTAAAAAAAGAATACGCGTGCACGCTGAAACGCCGCCCATGCGCCAGTCGAGGACGATAAATAGACGCTGAAAATATCAATTGGTTTCTACGCTTTTTTCGAAGCCAATATGGATACAATACTCAATGACAATCCTAGATAATGGTATTTGCCAACTTTATGAGTAAATATTTATTCAGAATTACTGACTCGTTACATGTCATCTCTTGCGCCGCAGTTAAATGCACTAGGTTCCGTCGTCAGAGATTGTGCCTCAGAAGATCGTAACACTGGAAACAATTTTGTTTCAAACGTTAGCTAAAACTATTGTCTAGGATTGTTATTGTTTAATTTTCGCAAATTGTCTTCAAGAAACCTACAGTTATAGATTAATGCTTTTAGCGTTGAATTATGTACCACGCCCTCTTAAGTAGTTTCGCAACTCGCTGTAAGACATTTCAAGCCCTTATTTGAGGTAAACAGACAGGTCAGTACTTTGTGCATTAATATCCTGCTACGAGCTGATAATATGAAACTCTCCCGTGTAAAAGTCGCTCGGGGCAAACGTCACATTCAAGTGGCCCATCCTCGTAGGCAACTCGCCAGGTGAAGCATGTAACGAGAAGGTAAATAAACCAGTGGCTAGTGTAGACTGAGCGAATATTATGTACGCCACCGTCTGACTGTGTAAACACGAGGGCATTCCCGCTGGGTAAACACTGAACCACGTGTTCGTGTGTTGATATTTTGTCTCTTCCGACCGAAGGAAACGTTACGTTTAACCGACTAACAGTGGCACTCTAGGAAATGTCACTGTACAGACATTTCCGGGACAGGAAATGTAGTCTGTAATTTAGTGAGAACTGCCTCTTTAACAGCGTAGTTAATAACGCAGATAAAATAGACAACAGATAAGTGTGTTCTCAAAGTTGGAGCTTGTTTTTTAATATATTTTTTTTTGTATCTGGAATTGTGACAAGGTTTGTCTCATTTCATGTTATAGCTGTATGTAAGCGTCCTTCGTAATATTTTTAAGTTAACAGGTAATTATGTTTTTAGAACTATACGAAACAGAGAAAAAAGTTATTTTAGGAACAATTTTCTTTTGAAAGTAAATTCTTCAATTTACTATTACTCCGCAAGTATTTCTGGGTAAAACAATTTAAATCAGTTTAAGATATTTAAATTATCGTTGTTCAGACTTCTTAAAAACAACTCTGTGGAGCAAAGTATCACTGTAAGAAACAATACGACGTAATATTCTGACTATCGCAGTCCTTCAGCTCCAGGCGAATCGAGTCTTTCATATTATTGTATCGCTGTATTAAGCACTTTTAACTTCGATCTTAAGGTTTTCAACATGTCACATGTGCTGACAATAATGTAAAGTATTGTTCGTGTTATGATGTCGCGAATGTTTTAAGTTGTTAATTTTGATAAGTGGGCTATTAGTAATAGTGTGTAAAGTCTGTTAGGCGGACGGATGCAAGGTTGCCATAACGAAGAAACTGATTTTTTTTTTCGCGTAACTTTGGGAAACCATTTTTTATTAGCTCTTCACCGTGGTACTACGCGGAACAATACTGGGGTTAGTTTTTAATGGAATAAAATGTGTATTAGATGCCCAAATTTAATCGGAATAATTTATGTAAATATTATTGAGTTTAAATATGTTAATGTTTTATTGATAATGTTGGCATTTTAAATTTTTGTTTGTCTACTAACTTCGTTTATTCACTGCACGTAAACAAATTAGTTTGGGAAATTTTAAAAATAACTTTCATTTGTCTAGCTGCAGTTGGGGTTGTTTCTATTTAGTATTTTAAAATAATCAAGCGGCGAGTAACTGTGACCTCATTAACCGCCAGGGAAGCGTGGCAAAGATAACCTCCCACAACATCGGAATTGCGCGCTCCCGTGGGAGGCAGCCGTGAAACGCCGCAGAGCTAATTAAACTTGAGCTTCGCTGCTAAACCACGCGAAACTTTTCGCGTTTTCCCGCCGTTGCCAATTTTCCGCAGCCCAAGTTGGAAGCGGTGCGGCTCCGGCCGAGCGATCGAGCGGATAAGAATGCATACTGCGCCGGAAATGTCACGCGCCGCGGATGCGATCGCCTGGCTTCCGCTCGCCTTGTCCTCGGCTGTGCTTTGCGACTATGTGCCCTGCAGGTCTTTGCAGGGCCGTACCGTGTCAGAACATAAGCGGACGTTTACTTACACCGAGACAAATGTTTGTGTTAGGACCACGGTCGTAGAAGAACAGTTCTGGACACTCGCCTGGAAACTTGACCCCTTGTTGTTTGGCTGTAGTTCACCAAGTTACCGAGAATATTGTATTTTATTGGCGCTGATGTTAGGGCTGTCGGCTCAAACTCCGCCCACTTCCTCCCGACTAAGATAAACAATTTATCAAAACGTATTTTTTATCAATTTATGAAATACTTACTTTGTTCACAAATTTAAGAAAAGGCTCCAGCAATCTTTATTTACTTTATAAATTTAACAATGGAAAAAAGTGGACGGAGCTTGAGTCCGACTGCCCGGAAAACAGCGCCAAAAAGTACGACATTCTCGGTAACTTGACGAACTACAGCCAAACAACAAGGGGGTCAAGCAAAATACATTGGTAGCTAGGCGAGTGTCCAGACCTGTTCTACGACCGTGGTTAGGAGACACACACTAACTTCCAGATGGGACAGTTCAACGGCAAGGTTTACAGCAATTTTCATCGCCATGTTTTTATTTTTATATTTATACCAGATTTTTTTATTATCTTAGCACATAATGTGAATAAATTTTGCTCGTATGACATATTTTTATCTCTCATACTTAGGCGTAATGGCTCGACAAAGTCAAAATTTGCATATTACGGTTTTAGGGAACGACAGTAAAACCAACTCGCATACCAAGATGAAAAAATTCACAATAAATAACGATGTTTCAGGCTACAATATCACGTATATTGAACCGCAAAATAAAATATATTATTTTGTACTTCTAAAAATTATTGAAGATTTTACATTTTTATTTTAAATTTCAACATTTTTATTTTATTTTATTTATTTATTTATTTTTTTCGATGCATGAGAAATTGTAGCCTGCGATATCTTTATTCGCTGTGAATTTTTCCAGTTTGGTGTGCGAGTTGGTTTTAGTGTCGTCCTTATACCCGCATCAATTCAAATTTTGACTTTGACGATCCATAACGCAAAAACTATGAAAGAAAAAATTGCACATAAGCAAAATTTAGTTACATGTTGTGTCTAAAATAAAAAAAAAAACATCCGGGACAAATATAAAAATAAAAGCTGAGTGATGAAAATTGCTGTTGACCGTGCCCTTACAAATTTCAGATAAACCACTGTTGATCAGTGAATGTTCGCTGATTCCTATTTAGAGTGCAGACACTCGAAAAGTAAAGTAAGGTAAGGGTTTAATATCATACTTAGAACCGTGTCAGGCAAATTTTGACTTCGACGAGCAATTATGTAAAAACGATTATAGATAAACATTTTCGCTAGAGCTAAACTTAGTCACGATTTACGTCTAAAAATATTTTGTACCGGTACGTATATAAAAATAAACTCGTAATGAAGAAAATTGCCTTCTACCGTGCTCTTAACAACAGTGAGACCTGTAATAAACTAACCAACAGCAAAATATTCTGTTGGTTTATCAAATACTATTTTAGGAACTATTTCTGTTGTATCTGAGATCCAGTATACTTACGTTTTAACAAATTATCATTCTAATGACACGCTGTAGAAGAGACGTTAATCACTACCCGTTTAACCTAGTGAACCTAATTTTTTTCTTATTGCCAGGTTTTTTCCTCAAAGAAACTATGGTCATGTTCTGTATGGTAATTTAGTGACGGTAATTTAATTAGTTTGTTTTAGTTAGAACAATTTCGATTATTTAAAGTAATGTTCGCTTACATTCGTAGCATTTTTTCGTGTCAAAATGTTACTGAGTCATGCACTCTCCACACTACATAATTACTGGATTCAGGCGGTGTAGTGTTCAGACCGATCGATAGCCTCCCACCACGGTGGTCCAGGTTCAGGTCGATCTAGATTTTTCACGAGTGGGGAACATAGCGGACGTTGCTGCTTGCCGGCGGACCTCGCATTCCGTCGCTTCTCCATCGTAGGACATAATTTCATGTCATCCCTCATGGTCCTGCAGCCACATACGAGTACCCAGTTCAGAAGTCTGTCATACCTAGGATATCCTCTTATACTTTATGTATTAACCATGTAATTATATTGTAAATATTCAAGTACAGTTCACGTGCATTTATTTTGGTCTAAAGAGTATAAAGTGAACTGTTCATGAGGTTAGCGACAATAATATTCATGTTTTACTCTTATTGTATGTCATTTCTGGTGTATAGTGTGTATTATTATGTTTATTATTATTAATTTTCACGATACTGCCTTTACTTTGTAATATTATTCGCCGCTATTACTGTTGCCATACCTTGCTTTCGCATATAAAAAGGTTGTATGCATATTAGATCACAGGTTTTATGAGTCGCAATTTTTTTCTACTCACATAACAGAGCATGTTGCCTGTGCGATTAAGAATTTATTTATTTATTTGCAGCAATTTCATACACGGGTAGTTTGGAAACTGGAGGGAGAATAGCTGAGACATATAATATCGTTTCTTAGTTTACTTGTCACACCTATCACTGTACATCTTTCCCTGTCATGCTGATAACGTATTCTTCGCTTTAACCATGGATGATAATGATCTTGTATGCAGATTTTATTTTTACTTTCAAAACAGTTTTTGCTGTAATTAGGTTATGAAACCTTTTTGAGAAATATTTTCTTGAAAACCTTGTTTGAACATTTAGGATATATTGACTGAAGAGTTCTCAGAGTAAGTTGCAATCTTTCCTATTACTCAAATTCAAATCATTAATAAATGAAAGCAAGCCTATTATTTTTGCTGACACTGAATAGTGTTTTACATTTTTGAGAGTTATATTTTCAGCTGCAACGCCTATTCACACTGTAGCATATTCCATAGGATCAGGGAGCACACGTTTTGAGATACTAACTAGTGTTCGTATTTTTATGACTATATACGTATAGATTATGCTTAAAACTTATCAAAACTCGCATTTCATAGTCAGCACTAAGTTCATATAATATATGTATATGAAATTTCTCATGTTGGCAGGCGCATTTGTCTTTTCAAGGAAATTCAAAATCACCGTTTTCTGTTGTCGAAATTTATCACGCAAAATGGGTAAATTTTTCATGTTCTTTTATTATACGCATCGTTTGCAAAATTAATATACTTATCAGCCTTTTCTGGGTTGTTAAGAATAGTATGGACAAAATTTATTTTGATACTTTTGTCACAAAACGTTTTTCACTAACATTTCTAATTTTTATCACGTGTTACATGTATGATTATCTCGGCGTCTAAAAAAACAAGGTTGCTGATACATGTTAGCTTATTCTGCGTAATATAAGCTTTGTTTTTTTTTACCTTTGTTATGTTCAGCGCAATGATAAACAAGGTGTAATCCGCAAGGTGTCCCCGTGTCGAGTTTGATTTCCGTACATTTACAAAATAATTTAAATAATTTTAATGTCGTTACGTTTCCAACAAAGTTAGATCGTTTTGATTTCTTTACATCTTAAAAAAATTAGTTAGATAATCTTATACTTCTTTAAATAGCTTACGTGTTTTCTTTACCCAGTGAGATTTACAAGGGCATGTTGTCTCACATCTACTGCCCAAGTCTTTATCGAACACGCTACACTGTTTGAACGTCTAAAAGCTAGTCTCTCAAAATTTTTTCTCTAATTTCTCTGTAACTTAATGTTTCTTTCATTGGCCATTATTATGTATTCCTAAGGTATATACCAGGCCGTCTCAATTAGATCGAGTTACTGCTCCTCATACGATAAACGAACACCATTAAAATACGTGTTTAATTCATCCATCAATACATTACTTCTATATCAAAAACATTAAACGATTTAGTAGTATTAAATGTCTGTTATATATTATGTCGAGCATGAAGTAAACTCGAAGGTAGAATATCACACCCCAGAGGCAGACTTTCAACCTTTCAGCCAATAGGCGTCCACCGTTTCCTGAGAGATGGCATGAATGAGGCCTTGCAATAGAGTAGCGGTGGAATGCAAGGGAGGCGGAAATGGGAGTAACCTGAGAAAATCCGCCGCCCAACGGCAACGTCCGCCAGGTTTCCCATATGCTGCCAACAACTCCGGGAATCGAACCCAGATCACCTTGGTGGAAGGCGAGTGGTCTGACCACCACACCGCCGCGTGTTAGTAAATATTGTGCCGTCAATCGTTTAGAACTGTAAATATTAGTTTACACAGTTAATCTGGAAGAACGCAATCATTGCGGAGTAAATATGAGTGCAAGTTACTAAGAATTAAATATACCTGTTGTGTAATTTTGTGGGCGCAAGGTAAAAAACATTAATTTTTCTACGTAGAAAAAAAAATGTTAATCACAAATGTAAGAAAGAAACGTAAACATCAGGGGAACAACAGCAGAACTGACAACTGTAGCTCTACCTCCGTACTTAAGTTTTCTGTTTAGTGCTTTAGTTAGGAAACATGACACTCAGCTCTCGCGTCTTGGGAGTGGCTGCAGCAGCGAGTTAATTGCTCGGGCATGAGGTAAAACACAACCGATGTCTGTTGTCCCTCGACTAACCGACACTCCTCTTCCACAAATACACGCCAGTCTTTCTGCGAGCTCTTAAACGACTTACTTGCTTTCGCATTCGCACATCTGTCTGAGTGTTACAAAGAAGAAAAAAAAATATAACATTTGGTGAGCCCTCGTGAGGATATTGCGGACTTGATGTCTCCCCGACAGCGAGGTCGTTAGAGACGGTGACACAACTTACCACAAGGACAGTAACGGGAAGAGGAATCGGTCATGGCCACAATGAAAGAAGTATTCCCTGGAATTTTTCGGAAGACCACGGAAAATGGAAATCAGGATGGTTGAGGCTGGGAATCGAACACGGGTTCTACCGATTGCTATTCCCTAGTTTTACCGTTGTGACACATCACCCGATCCGACGTTAGCTTAGGGAGGAATACCGTCGCCATTTTGAATTTATGTATGTTTCGTCATAATTCTGATTTCAGTTTTATTTACGGAAATTTAACATCGTCAGAGCTTGAATTATGTACCGTAAACTGGGCATACTTTGCACGAGCATGCGTAACTTTGCACCACCAAAAATATATTTTCTATGCTGATAGATGAAAGACAAGTGATTGTATTCGATGGTATTGTGTTATAATTTTTTAAATACCCAGTTGTGGCGTGTCTTTATTTCACCAAACGACCTAGAAACAAATATTTTTGGTGGTGCAAAGTTACCCATGCTGGTGCAAAGTATTCCCACTTTACGGTACTGATAAAATGTTTCGTCGTCACAAGCAATGGTATGCTAGTTCCGTTACGGCATTTGGGATCGTCCAAAGTAATTAATATTGTACTGTGGACATTTGCAGGACAGACTAAAACCGGCTATCCAGCAATACTATCTGTAAATAAACCACGGAGTCTCACTCTGTACTTTAACGTCGTCAGAATTTTATTACTGAAACTCAACTACACTTCATTCCTAAAAATTAAAATATTTGAGTTCGCAACTGCCTTTCTCCATTGTAGTCAAATATATTTTGTTTGTCCGCGATATTGAGAATATAGACGATAGCATAACTGCCCTAACCTCGACTAACGTTCTTGCTACTAGGTATAATTACGACTTGATTGCCTGTAAAGGTCAGGGGGTGTAGTTTACAGACCAGTCGCCTCTCCTCATTCTGTCAGGGCTGGTTCCCGGCGGAGTCGTCATCGTGTTTTCACAAGTGAGAATTGGACGTTGTTGGTTAGTGGTTTATGCCGTTGTGCTCCTGTTTACCCCTGCCCTTGCATTCTCTTGCTGCTCCGTACTCACCTCCTGCCACCTTTCATCAGCACACCAGACATCGCTGCTCAGACTTTGATCCCCAAGTTTACACTATGTTCGTGATAGTTATTTTTAAGCCTAAACGAGACCAGTTGTCAAAAATATGTTTGGCAGTTTTGTTCAAAATAGTTTTTACCGTGTTGGCTATTTTTTTTTTTTTTTCAAGACAGTATATGCTGTGTGGTTTCCTCTATTTATGTAACTGACAAAATGACATATTAGTCGAAATCATATAATTTCGTGTCTTGAAAAAAAAATTGCTTTTACGACAAAAACAATTTTAAACGAAACTGCCAAACAGATTCGTGATACCGATCTCCTTTAAGCTTAAACAAATAATTATCTCCGAAGGTGATAAATCCGTAACTAACTAGGTTTACGTAAATGGCCGTGTCCACTTTATGTTTTCGGCTGTTCTAGAGTTGTTTATTGTAAGAGGTTCGGAGTAGGTGTAAGGTGTTGAGGGACATCACATTCTCCGCCACCCTTCCTGCTTTTCCCCCCATGCGGTCCCCCTCCCCTGCTCTAATATAGACAGGGGGAGGGGAGATGTACTAAAATGAACGGCGTATCGGCGGGGCCAATATCCGGGCTCGGGTTTACGGTGCCCGGAGACGAAGTTTCGGCGGGCCGTCGAGTCCCCACCCCTCTCCTCGCCCACAACCACGTTTGTCCGATGGAGGGGCGAATAGTGGCGTGTGAGGGGTAGGAGAAGGGTTGGTTGTATGACGTCAGAGCACCGCTCGATAACGCAGCAGGTATGGGCTGGAGTAGGGGAAGTGTCCTGCCAGGGGTTCGTACCCCAGACCCCACCTGCCGTGTGGCACCGTCTCCATCCCCTCCCCTTCCCCCTTCGTCGATCTTCCCTCGGGGAGAACCAGGTCACACTCATGTCCGTTGTAGTGCGCGCGCTTGCCCGGGGTAGGCGCCCCTATTGTTTACCTCCTGGACGTAATACAAGGCGCACACGCCGTAGTAGTAAATATATTACGTGAGTTCGGAATGTCTGTGTGTTACATCAGACTTTTAACGCCTCTCTCTTTAGTTTAGCAGTGGTTTCGAAAGTATGTATTTTTTTAACGCAAATTAATTAGTACATATATCAAAAATTCATTCTGGCAGTTTTAACACTTATATATCATCGTTTGTATCTGAATATTTCTGTTGCAATATACCAAGCAGATTTTTAGATATTTGCCCCTGAAATAGCACATATTTTGTTGTCAAAATTAGCCAAAATTAAGCAATTTTTTTTTTTGCTAGCAAACGATATTTTATTTTAAAAAACGCTCTGACGAAATTGTGCATCGTGTAACTGTACACAGTCTCAATTTTTTTTTTCAAACATTTGGTTACAAAATATTCAAGTTATTTGCAATTGTTTGAAATAAATGAATGATCATGGCCTTAAGGGGCCTCCCTTCCTACGCTTCAAATACGTTGCGGCGAGTTGCGGCTTATCTTTTTTTGACGAAACTATTTAACGCAAAATATATTTGTGTATCTACAAAGAGAACACACACTTTAAACTGTGTCGCTATAGTTTTAAAAATTTGGCACGTTTATTAGTACAGCGCTTTCCAGGCACCTGAAAATGACCGAAAATGCGTTTTCCAGACTGCCGCGTATGGAAAAATAACAACCGGATTCGAAAACACAACTATAGAAACAAGCGTTTGACTTTGAACTCCGCTGCTCACAAATAAAATAATGTGGGCACCGCGTAGAGTCCCATAGGAAAAAGGATATTAGTAAAGCACTGCACGCCATCTGAGTAACTTGCGCGGAGAGGCAGGCAATAATGCATTACGTACGTCGGTCAACGGCAGCCTTACCGCTCCTGCCTCACACACACCCAAACGCTGCCTATCTAGGGAGGCCCCTTAAGGTGCAACATCCGTAGAGATTATGAATTACTTCAATTTTTGGTGAATTTTTTTTTTTTATTTAACATCCCCATTCGACAATCCAGAAAGACAAGTTTACGAATTAGTTCCATGGAAGTTAGATTTAAGCTGTCAGCCACTTCATATTCTACGCCTTATAGTGGACACGTGCACAAAAATAAATGGAAACAAAATTTACAGTAAAAGTTAAATTGATCTAAAATGGCGATTGTTGTTCCGCCTTAGTAATTTGTGCTGATAAATAAGAATTTTAATTGCACATTCACGCAGAATGTATAATCGGGACTTAGACGTGAAATATGGAAGTATCTAGGGCGGAACCGTTCAGCATCAACTTAACTAGGGATATATGCATAACTTCAATACACTTTCTTCATTATGACCTTGAAATGATCAAACGCATGACGACATGACATACAAACATGCTTGATTCTGTATGCGAGTGTTTTTATCACTGGAAAAACAACGACGAAACTTTATTCGATACAGTTGCTAGAATTCGTATATATAAAATTAAAAAATAAATGGAGGTAAACTGAAATAAAACAATTTGTTTTAATTTGTAAGAATAAAAAATATTCGTAGTTTTGGAAGAAAGTACTGTACATTTGACAAACTTAGGCCGGTGATTCTGTTTTTTTTTTTTTTTTTTTTTTTTTGGGGCAGATAATATAGAAAGCATTTTGCGTCTACACTTAATATTAACGACAAAACTAGCCTTTGATGTTTGCATTTTAAAACGGTATTTTCCCAAAACATGGTATTGGGCTCTTCTAATTTTTAAAAAATTCTTGAAAATACCTTCCACTCTTATGAAAAATAACAATTATGACCGCCCTCTACTTGCATACAACGTTTGTAGCGTCAGGAAAATAAAACATTTGATCAAGGTTTGTTGACATCTATGACGTGGGTAACCTAAATGATCCTCTTGTTGCAACTGTCGAGGACCTATTGTTGTCGATCAAACCGCACTTAGGATTCGACGTAGCGTTACAGAGCCCATATCATAGGCAATACTGCGTACATGTATATTGTACTGTTTGATCGCACATGCGAAGGTGGGCGTCACGGTAAACGGCGTTACCATACGGAAATCAACTCGCTGCGCAGAATCCGTAAGTGCGTTTTGAACGGAAACTATAAGTTCTAGGTAGTTGCAACAACAGCATCATTTTGTTTCATAAGTCTTAATAACTCAATAAAGTTTAATCAGATGTTCGAATTTCCTAACGCTACAGAAGTTGTAGCTATGCAAATTGAGGGTGGACCACGCCTGTTATTTTCATCAGGGTGCAAGGTATTTGCCAGAATTAGCTGTGGAATAGAAGAGGCGAACAACACAAAGAAATGTTTAGAGCATTAACCTTTCCAGTTATTTAGTTTCCCATATTACGTGAAAATACAGTTTCAAAATTCAATTTTCAAAGGCTTATTCCATTGTTTATATTAAGTTTAGACAAGCAGTTATTTATATTTTCAGCTTATTTTTTCACAAGTTATCACCTGCCGAAGGTTGTCGGTGTAGTTTAGAAACATCTCTTACAATTGCCGAAAGTTTTAAGTTAAATTGTACCAGGACGCACCCCTGACTTTGTGCAGGGAAGTGCTAATTAGAAAACAGAAATTTTGATGAGGGACAGTGGATGTACGATTAATTGAAAGTGGTGTGCCGTGGAAGGCTTTCCTTCACTACCCTATCGTAAAAAAAACTTGTTTTTCTCGGCAATTTCCCACTCCCCTTTTCGTAGATTGCCCTATAAAAGTACCTGCCTCACAATCACCAACCCTCTCCCTTCCACCACACTCAACCCCTCTCACGCCTTGGTACACATTCTCATCTCTCCCTCCTCTTACCACCTTACTCCTTCGTACCAGATTTGTAATTTCTTGTAAAATTAAAAACATAAATTCTTATTCAAATTGCATAGTGTTATATTTTATATATATATATATATATATATATATATATATATATATATATGGTGCTTCTTAAATAGGGGGACAAACTCCGCATACGTGTATTTTGCACTTTTCACCTAAACGCAATGTTAAGGGAGTAATGGGCCTCTGAACATCGAATTTTAAAACAGTATTTTCCCAAAATATCGGAAACTAATTGACATAAAAATACAATATTTTCAGCATTGCTTAATGCAATTGGTATCTGTAAACCAACAGAAAATGCTGGTTGAAACCTTCCGCCCTTATGGAAATAGCAGGGGTGGCTACCCTCTAATTGCGTATAACTTTTTTACCGTCCGAATTTTCGAACATCTGAAAATGGTTTATTGAGTAATGTTACCTGTGTAACAAAAATGGTCCTATTGTTGCAATAGTCTAGGACTCATAGTTTTATTTCAAATCACAAATTAAGCTACAGCGATAGAGTTCCCGAAACAATGGTATCGTGAGTTAGAAACATGTAGGTAACGTTGAATGTGCACCATCAACAATTCAAGGAACACAACAAAATAAACACATGTACGAACTATTGCCTATGCTGTATACTGTGTATCTTAGGTGCAAAACACAGGACTTAGGAGAGTTCTTAAATGACGATATGCAAAAAAAAAGTGGGTTTGGATGGAAACCCATCACACGAAAAGAGATAGGTAGAAACTTCACTGAAACCTTTAAAATGCAAATATCCAAATGTTGTGTTTTATTCCACAAAATGAATTTTACAGTACAAGTTTACCAGAAAGCCATCTTTTTTTTTTGTACATTACACTTTATTCGAGTAAGTTTTTTTTTTTTTTTTTTTTTTTTTTTTTTTTTTTTTTTTTTTTTTTTTTTTTTTTTTTTTTTTTTTTTTTTTTTTTTTTTTTTTTTTTTTTTTTTTTTTTTTTTTTTTTTTTTTTTTTTTTTTTTTTAATGCATCGATTGTTCTTTCAGACCATATTTTTCTTTGTCGCGCAGAAATCAAAAATATTTTAAGTAAATTATTTGAGATTAAAATACTGTTAAATATATGGTTAGTTATCATTAGAATGGATCTGCGTTAAGTATTCCGTCGAGAATTTCAAAAGCGGACCTGATTTAAGTGCTCAATCACGAATTTCAAAAGTGGACCTGTGTTAAGCGCTCCATTACAAATTTCAAAATTAAACCTGCCTTAAGTGCTCCACACACAAATGCCAAGAGTGGACCTGAGTTAAGTGCTCAGTGCACAGATTTCAAGAGTGGACCGGCGTTTAGTGGTGCATGTATAAATTTCAAAAGTGGACCTGCGTTAAGTGCTCTATCACGAATTCCAAAAGTGGACCTGAGTTAAGTGCTCCGTCATGAATGTCAAAAGTCGACCGAAGTTAAGTGCTCCATCACGAATTTTAAAATTGGACATGTGTTAAGTGCTCAATGCACTAATTCCAAGAGTGGACCTACGTTAAGTGCACCATGCACAAACCTGAGTAAAGTGCTCCATCACGAATTGCAAAAAGGCCTGGGTTAATTGCTTCATCACGAATTTAAAAATTGGATCTGCGTTAAGTGCTCAATGCACAAATTCCAAGTGTGGACCTACGTTAAGTGTTCAATTCACAATTTCCAAGAGTGAACCTGAGTTAAGTGCTCCGTGCCCAAATTCCAAGTGTGGACCTACGTTAAGTGTTCAATTCACAATTTCCAAGAGTGAACCTGAGTTAAGTGCTCCGTGCCCAAATTCCAAGTGTGGACCTACGTTAAGTGTTCAATTCACAATTTCCAAGCGTGAACCTGAGTTAAGTGCTCCGTGCCCAAATTCCAAGTGTGGACCTACGTTAAGTGTTCAATTCACAATTTCCAAGAGTGAACCTGAGTTAAATGCTCCGTGCCCAAATTCCAAGTGTGGACCTACGTTAAGTGTTCAATTCACAATTTCCAAGAGTGAACCTGAGTTAAGTGCTCCGTGCCCAAATTCCAAGTGTGG
>PNEQ01059684.1:0-30903 GCA_003012365.1 Medauroidea extradentata
AGTTAATGGACATTATCATTGGCAGCATAGTTCATAAATGCAATACAAAAATTTTGAACACATTTGGCTGAATAGTTTCAGATTTATAAAGAGTTTAGTTAGACAGGTTTTTGTGGCGCGCGCGCATGGATTAGCTTGCGCCAGCTCCGAAAGACCCAAAATGGCGGACGATTATACCCACTCTTTATAGTGCCTTAATTTCACAGGTGCATTATTTTTTCAGGAGATTTCACTGGTGTTTCTTCTGATTTTGACGAATTCCCGCCTTTTCTGGACACAAATGCTATACTAGAGCCACTGATATTTTGTGAAAATAATTTTTCTCCAACTTGTTTTAGTGCCTTTCATAAGCGTCTGCAATTTCTTGTAAAGAAGTTTCTCATTTGACTACACCAATCGTAACGAGGATCCTGCACTGCTACATGTCAGACAGTTTACAATCCGGTCATTGGTGAGGTGAGAGGGTTTTAAGGCCCTTTAACAACGAGTCAATGATGGTGAAATGAGGTGAAGAGACAAAAGGGACAACTCATCAATGCCCGAGCCTGGACTCAGACCCAGAACCTCTCGCACCGTATATTGGCGTCTAAAGTCTAGTTTACACCAACGATAACATTGTAACAACACGTGTTCTCAACAAAATTATTTACGATGTTGTATAATCCTTGGAAATTGTTTACTTATTCTGTTATTAACTTTGATAACATTGATAAAAAAAACCGTTAATAACATTTCTTACAAACATTATGTTGAAAACTTTTTCTAGCAACCGAAGACAGGAATTTTAGAAATATGTTAATAACTTTATCACCAACACTAATTATACAATTTTTTTCCGACCCATTCTAGGGCGGTCTAGATCAAAGAATGTTGGTAACAAATGTTACTAGCAATGTTATAAGCAATGGTTTAGGCATTTTTGTCTTCAACATTACTCTTAACTCCCGTTCACCATTCTTACAGCTTTGTTAGTAACATTGGTGGTGTTTTAGCATTGTTAATAACACATTTCAACCTTGCTATAAAATAGTGTACCATAGCTTAGAATTTGTTGATGACATTTCTGAAACTAACATTTTGTAGTTAACATTGTTACTGTTATTTTTTCTTTGTAAACTGGGCTTTACACATTTGCTATCAACATTGCTATAAAATGGTGTACCATAGGTCAGACTTAGAATTTGTTGATAAGATTTTTTGATTAACATTTTGTAATAACATTGGTACTGTTATTTTATCGGTGTGAACTAGGCTTAACTGACTACGCTACGGTGGCCGGCTTCGATCACTCGACACCATGCCCGCAACTCATAGGTTTTCATGACTGTTAAATACATATTTTATTTTTTACCAATAAAGGTTTAAACTAATGTTGGACCACCCCTATCCCCAAGTCAAGATGATCCGGACTTGATCTGCGTGTGGGAAACGTGGCTGATGTTGCCGTTGGCCGGTGGGTTTTCTCGGGTATCTCCCCAGCCTTTTTCATTCCACCACTTCTTCATTGTAGGGTTTATTTCATGTCATACTTCAGGACTCGAGGTCCGATACCCCTCCCTAGGGTACCCCCCCCCCCCGTACGATATTGTTTATGAAGCACTGACGATGTTAACTAATGGCAAGAGGATGTAACTGCAGTTGCATAGGTGACATGGGTCGTTTTCACGGACATTCCTGATCATTAAACAGATGAGATAATTTGCATGTTACCTCTCTAAAAATCGCCAAGATTGATCATTTTTTTTAGCAACAATTGAATGTTTTAAATTATTCACAGTGCTGTTTAGAATGAAATTTAGTATACGTAGATTGAGAAAAAAACTGATTTTTGAATGTAACATCCTGCTAAATATTGAAAACGCTTACATTTTCTAATTGTGCAGTCTGTATTGTATCTACAAGAACACGAACTGTAGATTAATCAATATAATTTCAACAAAGAACACAGAAATCTGTTGTAGGAATGACACAAAAGTACCACCAAACAAACATGACTGACGTGTTCTTTTAAAAAAAATTACTTTTCTCACAACAACAAACAAAAATGTACTTTGCGAAACAATTGTCACTCTTACACATTTAAGAATTCATGCGACGATTTTTCATAAATTAAAAAGGGAAAATTAAATATGACTATTATTGCAGCGTGTCAAGGATTGAAAACGAAGATTGAATTTTCTTTGCAAATTTCCTCGGTGATTTGTCGACCCTAGATTTATCACTTTCAAGTGTTTCGTTTGGATTTTCACGCCAGTTGAACAGGTCAACGCATATCACTGTAAAAAAAGTTAGTAATGTTACTCATCATTAGAGGCCCGGATATTTCGCGGGTTCAACGCCCAGCAGGCCAGACTCCACAGTCCTGTGTGCACTGTCCTCAGCTATAATTGTTCATTGGCTGCTGCTCCAGTGAGTGAGCATTTGAACATTTGACGATGTAGCGCAGGAGTCCGTGAGCGTTTTTACGCATGCCCACCATTGGTTCGGAGTCCGCAAGGTCACGTTTAATAAATAATGACCCGATCGAAATAGTTTCCAACATGTACATGACTTAAAAATCCAACCTCTCCTCAGTTGAATCCGCGAAATTTCCGGGGCTCTACTCATCATATGTATTTTCCGGATATGTGTGGAAATGTCCGCAAGGTAGTGTATTCGCCACACAAACCACTCGGAAGATTCGCTCGCGCGTTATGTCAAATTGTCCTAGAGGGCTTGCGCTAATATGTAATGAAAAATTACATTACTAGTTGCGTAACTTTCCTTGACACGTGTTGAGTAATTTTCCCTCACTTGCAGAGGTAATTAGCTTCCATTACATGTATAGTATAATTACCTAAATTATTTTTACAGGGTTGATTGAACCGAACGCGAACAAAAGTTTATTCTCCAAACGCCTGGCGTAACTGGTATTATATACATGTGTCAGGTACTTCGTGGCTATGGACTGCACCATGTGAATATGTGACCAAAACCAAGCAGAAAGAACTCTATTGTAAAAAGTTGCCAGGCTCTTAGTTCACAAGATAGGTCAAAAATACTAGTGAGTGGGAGTATAGGGTAGACTGTTTATACTACCATTACATATATTTTTCTTGTAAACAAAATACCTGGTGACTTTTACCAACGAGTATTTTCGACTTAGTTTTTTTATATACGATTGGGACATTTCATATCCGCGAATTACTTGACATTCTTTGTGAACGTATGTATGTTACAAACTTTCGGAAATTATTCCTTTTCAAAAATAAGGCTTAGTTACGCAGTAAAATTTTTGTCTATCAAAATTCGTAAGGGAGAAATTCACACTTAAAAATTAAATGTTAAAACGGTATTTTGAAAAAATTTCGGAAACGACATAAAGTTAAAATTTCGGTTATGAGGTCTTTTAAATCCATCAAGAAACCGCCATTTAAAACTCTCCCGTTCATGAAAGTAACAGGGGTGGTTACTCATTTAGAGGGTATTAAAAAAATCCTGAAACTGAAAATAAAAATTGTAAAAATTCAATAATATTTTTAAATACAAATAATTTTTATTCTTTATTTTTGTGACCATGAAATTGTAGCCTGCAATGTCTTTATCCACTGTGATTTTTGAGTTTGGTATATCAGTTGGTTTTAGTCCTTAAAACGGAAACACGCAAAATATGATTGACTTTAACAAGCCATTACGCGAAAACTATGAGTGAAAAAAAATTATAAGAGCTAAATTTAGTTACATTTTGTGTCTAAAATAAGAAAAATAAATATTCAGTACAAATAAAAAATAAAAAAAAATGGCGATGACATTTGCGGTAGATCGCGCCCTTAAAGAGGTGTCCTCAAGGAGGAGACAGACACCAGTTGAGTGCCTCGCGCACAGGCTTAGAGGCGATGATGTATATGATGAGTGAGCAGAAGTCGCCCTTAGACCCCGGGCGCTTTCGGGCTCGTTGTAGGCCAGTAGCATGCAAATCATAAATTATATTATTTACGTGTTAAAAGTCAGAGGATTGAACTACAGATTCCATTATGTTTTTTCCTCCTCTGCCTACAAGAGACTGGGCACCGAAGTCCTAAAAATACAATTTTTAGGCATTTCCAGACTTTTTTTATCTGTCTAATGACATACAATAGAGCTAAGTAGAAAATGCTATTGTATACGCGCCAGTACAGACTATACAGAAAAGGTCTAGCTACCGACTCTTCGTAAGAACACGCAAGGTTTTTTTTTTCATCCTAATACAAGAGCTTAAAACTTCTTTGACGGAACCCTTTCATAAAACTCATTCGTTCGCAAAAAAAATGATTTCCCTTGATTTAGGCATATTTCCGTAGCAAAATTGGTGATACTTTGAGTGCAGAAATCTGGAAAACTCTGAGGTTTTTTGCTACCGAAGGAATTACGTGCAAATTGTGATGTACAGGATGTATCGGTACAGCGGCTACAAACTTTCAGTAAATATAGAGTACACCCAGACGATGGGAAATCAAAGAGTAATGCACGGACAGAAACGCTTTCCTGCGACACAAAACTCAAGAAAAAAAGGACATCGAACAAGAGGAGAAAACACATTTATTATTCTTAATATAGCAAAAATGCTGCGAAGTCTATGGTCGGTGATGACCATCGATGTCTCTTTATGTTCTTTTTCTTAGCTTTTTTCTGTATTAAGAATAATAAACATGTTTTCTCCTCCTGTTTGTGTCCTTTATTTCTTGTGTTTTGTGTTGTCACTACAGCGCCAGGAATGCGTTTCCGACCATGCATTGCTATGTGACAAAATACTGTAGGGATTTTTGTACATGAAAATTTTGTTGCTTTGAAAAAAAAACTTAGATATGACAGCAAAACTACCGGACGTGGCCTAAACCAATTTTCCACTCAAATAAATTCCGCTAGAATGTTGTAAAATGTCGGAATCACCATTTTCCTGCATGAGAACCGCAATAAATGTCATTCTTCTTTGTCCACTCTTCTGATCTGATAAGTGACCGTTGAGTGTAGGTGAAGAATGTCTGGAGGATTTCGCCCTGGCGGGGTCAGAGTTCTTGGAGACTACGTGTTAACCAGGTTAGCGACCAGCTGCAGAGGAAAAACAGGTTCACGTGCGCGGCTCGTGCTTCACCTTATTAACATGCCAACAATTACCGCCTGCCGCTAATCGCCGTGAAGCCTTGCGGCAATCACCTCGTATCGCGTAATGAAATACCTTATCGGCGAGCCATGATTACCACGCGATAACTATCTCCGAGCATCGCTCTGGAGAGGAAAACAACTTCCACGGATCGAAGTCTTGGCGTGTCGGACTGAGCAACGAGCATAAAAATTCAAATGTCGGCACTCCTAGGTTAACCCTTTTAGTGTCAAGATCCGAAATATCGGCAGTCATTGCCTGTGTGAAAAAAAAAAAAAAAACCACAGACCGATATATCGGTTTTGCATTAAAAACTATAATTTACCGTTTTTTAATTTTTATAGAAAATATTAGTTTACAATTGCAATGGATTAAAGTAACCTTTAAATTGCCGGTACAATTTTTACGACGTAATTACTTTGATTGGTATCGAGTAATTTAATTTTTAACAAATAATGGAACATTTCTGAAAAAAATATAATGGCATTTTTTACATATGTATCTCGAAGAAAGCTGGCACTAAAAGGGTTAAGACTGCTCTGCAAGGAAAAATTCGTAATTTTATAACTGTAGTGTACTAGGGCGAGTCTATAAAAATGAGGGGGGGGGGGCAATTGGGGCCATGGCCCATTTCCAGAGACTACTCCAAAATATGAAACCAAATAATTGTCAAGTAAAATATTGAAAATATTAACCTCATACATATCCTAGAGGTACATAAACGACAGCACAAAGTCAACAAAACAATCACTTGCTGCAATAATATGAAAGCAGAAGTTTTAAAATGCACATAATTTATTTTATATCAGCTCAAATATTTTCACTTTTAAAGCGTAATTTATTCTTAAAAATACTACAGTTTGGTAAAGGGTTTATTCAGTTTTTTTTTATTTTTAGTTTGGAAACTCCTTTAATAGTGCACTTTTATACCCTAAAATCCAAATTTTAACAGGGTAGGACCTCCAGACCTCCGTTTTCGGCTTGAGGTGTGGGTTTAGCTATGTTCTCAGGGAGCGCTTGACAGAATTTTTATTGTTTTTAAAATGTTTATATTTGTACTATATAAGGTTTGTTTTGTAGACATACATTTAGACTATTTTTTACACACAGAATCTTAAATAACCGAAACATTGTAACACGTTTACGATTCATTTTGTTGTGTTTTTCAGAGCCATCACAATGTTGATAGCAATCAATCGTTTGGGCACAATACGAACGTCGTAGGCCCTATATAATGTCAGACCCCTGATACGGAGAAGTTTCTCACAATCTCTCGATGGCTCTACTTCCCTAGCCTACATGCGGCGGAGTTTTGACTTATTAGTAGACACCTAAAAAATCCGCGGTTTCACTGACCTGTACATTAAACTCCGACACTATGTATTCACTGAAGACGTCAACAGCTTTCCATTGGCTGTATTTAACAGCTTATTGGTTATAGTCTCGTCGTGCATCTGAAATGTGTCAAATAAGTAACAAACTCGGACATACGCCGTTGCAGCCAAATGGCGTGTCACAGAAAACCAAAGAATACAAAGAAACAGACAGGTAAACAAACAAGACATAAACAATTTACAGTGAATTCAGTCAGCGGTTTAAAAGAAAATAAATAAACACAAACTAGCACCTATGCACAAAAAAACAAACCAAGGAAAAATAAAAAATAACTCAGATTATTCCGCAAATGGTGGTTTTCTGTGTCACACCATTTGCTGCAATGGCGTATATCCAAAGTACTTCTTCAGTTTGTATCTTGCCCCCATTGCTAGAATCGTTAAAAAATAATGGCAAATAAGTCTCCAACAAACTGCAAATGTGACTCATACTAACACTGGTTTGAATTTTAGACTGTGAACAAAAGAAAAAGGCGAAATTTTCAGGTCCCTAATTATGAGTCAATGTTAAAATCAACTAATGGAATATTTTTTTAACTAAACTTTTTCCACCTGAAATTTCGGAAGAATACAGCCATATGAGGCATTTTTTATTTACGTACACAACATAAAAATGTGTTTTATAACATATTTCTCACAAAAAATATCAGCGGTTACTCACATATTTATTATATATTTGGTTTCGTTTTCGTTACACCTTAAGGGTAAGCTATCGACTCAAATGTTTTATTTTATAGAAATATCATGAATTTCAGTTTTACTATTAAGGCACAGTGTAAGGAGTATTGTTTATCTAAAGTTAGTTTTCATTACTATCTTCTAAAAACGCCAGGAGCAGAATATTAAATAACTGAGTTGGACGGTTGTCACATGCCGTGGGAGAATAAGGATACAATAGCTTGTGATGTCAGGAATTCTGTCAGTACAAAGTTTATGCTCTGAGGAAGCTATATTATTATAAATGAATTTGCAGCATGAAATACAATGATATAAACATAAATCGAAAATGGCGACACTGCTTCCCCCTTAAGTTATTATGCTCTAAAACACTGTTTGAGGAAATTATTATTTAAATGATTCCATTGGGAATTAATTAATTTTTGCCGTTATTCTTCACGTAAATTCCGAGGCTGCAGGCTATATAGACGGAGAAATTAAGCGTGTAGTCAACCCCAGAGTCCTAACAAGGGCAAGTACAGTACATATGCTAAATTACATTGGCTATAGCTAGGGATAAGGAAATTTCGCGAATTCAGTGACCTGTATGTTAGAATCAGATATCCTATGCATACTCAAGCCCTATCTGTTCATTCATTGTCTGTTGTTCCACTGAGTAGCAGCTAGTCGACAAATGGTCGGGACTTGAGTATGCATAAGACATTTGATTCTAACATGCAGGTAATTGAATTCGCGAAATTTTCCCAACTCTATTTATGGCTCAATATAGGCCTTCTATGACATATTTGCTCATCTTGACTCGGCCAACATTGGCGAAGGATATTTCGGACTTCTTTTTGTGAATACAATGATAACTGTGCGAAAAACAGTATCTGCGTTAAAATTAACACTCGAAAACACCTACCTGCTCATTTTCAAAATTATTATTAATATTTAAATACTGCCTTCATCTCACCGCTATATATATATATATATATATATATATATATATATATATATATATATATATATATCGTAATAGATGCCGGAGCTCTGTGGAAGACAGTTTAAAATGTAAATGCCTGTTCTCGCTTGCGGCAGGGTTCTAAGCTGGGTTGCGCCCTTAGCATCCAAAAACGTCATCGGAGAATAAAATAACAAAAATAATAACATATAAAAATTAACCAAAGTAAACACATGCTGTATAGTCGGTGATTTATAAGTTGTGTAATCTTTAGTGGACAGACCATTCGCTTTCCCTACTGCTCATTCTGTAGCTTCGCCCAACCGGGTGATATGGGTTCGATTTTCGGCTGGATTGCTTCAGAAATTTCTCGTATGGTGAGCGTGTCAAAAATTCTCCTTCGTCGGTAGATATTTTCGGGGATCTTTCGTATCATCCAATTTTGCGTTCCATCACTACTTTATACCCGCTCCCCCCGGGCCTTCCATAACCATAACACCACACACAGAAAAAAAGGTTTGGTAGATTAAACCGTATATATGTTTGTATATGGCTAAACATGTGTGTAACAGTTGAACCAACCAAATATTTGGTTGCTGACACGTACAGTTATTCCAAAAGGATAGTTTAGTCCAGTATAATATAAATTTTGCTAGGCGCGCTTCATATATTGTTGAGCCGGCCCCTACATTCACCTTGACTTCCTCTCATTCGCGATAAGGATTATTACACTACAGACTAGGAAGATCAATAATATTAGTTCGGCCAGTGAAAACTCGCGTTTGCTAGCTGCGCTGTTGTCACTATGACACGTTCTGTAATGAAACAGAAGCAGATAGTGTCATATGAACATAAACGTAAAACATTTCGAGTTTGTTCTACAATGGGAAACACACGCACGCAGATACGCATGCGTAAACGTAAGAGAGCTGGTCAACTCTCCGAACTATTTAGTATCCGTGCTTGCGTACAGCCAATAGCAATCGAGCATTTCGCCTTTCGCTTGCACAACATTTTTACACGTTGAATTTTCGCGGTTAACCTTTACAGTCACCTTCATGATTTACATTTACAATAACTGATACGGTCATTTGAGAAACACCACATGTCACTTTCAAGAAAGAGCTGTTCAGTAATTTATTACTGTAAATGTATACTTAGATAAACCTTCTAAATAGCGTATCTTTGTTTAAAAATAATTGGTGCACGTTTTACTTCTATCCTGAACGGTTTAAATTCACAGTTTTAAGAGTAAATGTGTACAAACCCACATTGTGAAAAATGTGACATGTGGGGTTTCTCAAATGATCGATTCAATTATTACTAAAAGACTCTGGAACACTTTTCGAAAATTACAATTTAATATTTAACGTACGGAAAAGAATGAGTCATAAAATATTAACCGAACTTTTAAAAGAAAAAATATGTGACTGTTAACAGTAATATTCCCACAGAAAACTTATATGGCCTAAATACACTATTTATAACATACTAAACCACACACGTGAGAAATATTTATTTTTTTGAAAGGCTGCAAGTGCATACGTTTCCGTATGCGTTTTCGTGCAATGGACTAGATAATTTGTTTCAGCCCGTGTGTTTGTTACGTTTGTGTGTTATCATGGATTTACAACACCGCGATGGACGCGAGGCGAAGGGCGCAATGCGACACACTGAACATTTTCGTTATTGCCAACATTAGTAATATCTGCCATTAGACATATACTTAACAAATAAGTAAAGGAAAATAGTTCCTGACTACTATTCATAAACCTCAAGTATGATAGCCATAGATGTTTACAGTATTACAGTATTTATCGTTTATGTGTAATAATATTTAAAATTCCCATTGGCATTCCCAAATGTGAAAATAAAGTTACAATACACGTTTGCTTAAAAAAAGTACTGATTTCCTTAACTACAAACAAAATCTCCCGTAAATTAAATAAATTCAATTTACTATCAATTCACCAATTTCACCAACGTTGGGACACAAAACGAAATTCAGTTTTTCAGTTTTTTCGCGTCCACGACGCGAATAAAATATAATTACTTACTGTTCGGAATTCGCATTGTTTCCACCATTTTTGCTGACACGGTTTGTTATTCTTCGTCGCATCCATCACGCTATTGTGAATACACCACCACGCGTCCGCTTTCTTACGCTTCCGTGTCGTTGAAGAATGGGCCTGAGGAATTCTATTATCGCCGTTATACGAAGCAGACATAACCTTATTGTTGGTGACCTTCCTTAAGTCGGTACACGGTAAGCGGATTTACATTCGCAGTCTGTTATTTGGAGTATGAAAGGTCAGAAACGTCGTTTCGCTTTCAGAAAAGCTAATATTGGCGGAAAGTAGGGAAATATGTAGGACAACAATCATCGATTCCCCAGAAAAGACGTTCTCGGAAGTGGCGTCGTACATCCGTTCCATTTAAACCCTGTCTTCCTTTGTCGAGGACTCGACCCGCCACTGTTCAGAGGAACCGTGAAAAAAAAAAAAAAAAAAGGCTTAGCGAAATGTTAACCCTTGGGCGATAGGGGAAAGTTGCTGAAAAAAAACTGGCATTTGCTTCCGCTGTTCTCCATTCATGTAGTTCCTTCCGTCGTTAAATGTTTGCTCGCTGAGGGCCTGCAGATCCCATCCTACACTCGGGGGTTAAATGCTGCTGAGTTGGTTCCGGTCGGGTGAACGTTTGAGGGGATGAAAGGAGGAAGAGGAGGGGGTAAACCACCCCTACACAGCCTCCCCTGTGCCCTGGGGGTGAGTTTCGCGGCGTGGGCGCCGTGTACAAACCGCCGCGCGCATGTGTGGGCGTCTAGTACGCGCTCGTATATTACCAACCCCTTACATTCACGGGAGATACGCGGCCGTTTGCCGCCAGAGGCAACCGAGCATCGCACTGCGTGTTGACAAGTCTGTGGTTACGCGTGATGTAAGGCGTGTTTCTGACGCAAGTTACTTATTAATTTTGTCTGAGGATGCCCAGCAGCTGCTTTGCCCTTTAGATGCTGGAAAACCTGTCATCAGTAAGGCTGACATTTGCTCTCCCTTCGGTTGACTTATCAACTTTACGCGCAAGGCAGTGAACTGGCGGGCAGCTCTCAGTTCGGTGATACGGTGACCCTATCGTTTCATGGTAGAATAATCTAAAACTTAATTTAACATTTAAATAAACCCCCGATAAATAAAATGATTCCTTTAAAAGGAGAACAATATAAAATAATAACTTCATATTATTGTTGACACTGGTCTTAAATGTGTCGTGGGACCACTAAGTAAACAAAATAGGTGGTTATAACTAGCGATATTAAACAGAATTTAATGAAATAACGATCCGAAGACACAAAATGTCATATCAAACCATACAATTGAATTTGATAATATTTTAATATTTGGGTTTACCTTTTGGAATTCCAATGTGTATGCTTTATACGTATGATTTGTTGCAGTTAATATTTTTTTTGTAAAATCCAGTTAAAATATAACGATTTTGCATTCCGCTACATCATAGTCCACAAATTATAAAATTATAATAAATATTTCATAATATAGCCATGGAACTGTCACTCTAATTAAAAAATGTGTTCGTAACTTTTAAACCGCTGGCAAGATTTCCAACAAATGCAGCTACGAATCATCCCGATGAAAATAGCTTTCAATGTAAAAAAAAAGTGAAATTGTTTTATCGGTTTGGAGTGAGGAAACCACAGACATAGTCGTCGAACTTATAACACCTCTCCATTTTTTGATGGAAAAAGTAGCTATAACTTAAAGTAAAACATTCATATTAGCAGTCATAAATAACTCAAGACACGAATTGTTGTTCTTCATAGTACCATACGTAATTTTTTATTATTTTTATTTGTGATATTTCTAACGAAATTTCATACCCTTAATTTATATTTTGAAATGCGCGCAAATAAAGAAATTATAAATGAAGGGACGACATTACCAGAGAATAATAACAAAATATTGCTTTATACGTTATAACGTTGTAAGTTGCCAATTTTCGTTAAGTGCTGCCAGTTGCCAATATTTGTTATTTTCACGTAAATATATATTTCACGTAACCTGTAATTATTTTTTTAGAATCATAATATTGATAACAGTAACATAACGTTGTTTTACCCTTTAAATAGGAATAAGTGAGTATTTGTTGATTGCTAGAGTTCATGACTTAATCGTGATGGGGAAGTTTCAACAAATTTAATAAGTGAACGATTACTGTAATAGAGTAAATATTCCACCGATTGCAAGTAAAAAAAGACTTATTGGAAAAAGTAAGTTGACTTCTTAAGAAAAGGAATAAGAACGTATTTATGTACGAAGAATTTTAAGCCTTTAAACTTCTAAATTATTTTAATATGTTCGTAATACAACTGAAACTCATTTAGCGCAATAAATTATATCAATTGCTTATTTCTCTCAGAAGTTTACGCATGTACGATATTTCCTTCATACAGCAAGCCTTAAATTTAGACTGCATATATTCCAATACAGAAAAAAACTGAACATTCAATGATTTTCAGTAGTAGAAATGCAACTGATTTAATTTGTTAAATCTGCTCCGCAAAGATTAAGTATAAAACAACTGGTAATTAATATTATTTCATTGATTCAAATTTTGAGTATGCGGAATAAATGCTTCGCTATTTATGAGAAATTTGCGATGCGAGATTGTGCGTGTAATTCTCTTTGATCAGTGTTAGGATCTCGTCCAATTTGCGCTCGGGGTATACGTTGCTAATATGCCCGATAGTTGTACCTGGAACACCAGGCAAACCACCCCTCGCCATTAACGGTTTGTAGGGCGCCCAGGCCAGTCCTCCCGTGCCTAACATAAGCAATGATTGCTGAAGGCCATCCTTTGTAGACCTCATCACACACAGAGGTTGACGTAATTATACACAGAGGATGACGTCATTATACACAACTGTGCATTTAGAACACACTGCTCCGATTGCGATAGCCTGCAACTGTATACGGTACACCAGAATGTGTGAAATAAAAAAAAGAGGGTTGGTTTTTGCGAGCACTTAAATCTGTTTGTTCCGAGTGTGTTGTATCAGTGGTAAAGTAACCGTCTCGCATTAGGGATGATCCAGGTTCGATCCCTGGGCCCGGGAATCCTGATTTCATTTTGCAGGGTTATCAGGAATCTCTCCAGTCCGAATGCAGTTAAATTTCCTTAAGGCATCGCTCTTTAGTTTAGAAGTGGTTTCGAAAATATGTTTTAAACGCAAATTAATACATATATCAAAAATTTAATTTGGCAGTTTTAAGACATATATCATTGTTTGTATCGGAATTTTTTCTGTTGCAATACACCAAAGAGATTTTTATATTTTTGCCTCTGAAATAGAACATATTTCGTTGTCAAAATAAGCCAAAATGAAGCAAAATATTTTATTGCTAGCAAACGGTACATTATTTTAAAAAACGCTCTGCCAAAATTGTGAATCGCATGACTGTACACAGCCTCAAATTTTTTCAGAGCATTTCATTAAAAAATATTAAAATAATTTGCAATTGTTAAAAATAAATGAAATATCATGGCCTTAAATATGCCCAGTCCGACTCCGTTCCTCTTTCCCTTTGTACCTCTATCAAAACTCAGTGCTTTTTCGGGGGCACGTAAAGCGATCAAAAATTAGTAAAATAAATAGTCTAGATATTTATTCTAAAGATTGTCCAATTTGACCCTGACGAAATTATCACCAAATCAAAATGTGTGTACCTCATACTTCATCATATTTCGTTTGCTAACACACCCTTCAAGAAGTTGCAGTTTATTGCAAATGTTTTATAGGATGAGCATTGTCCGACACGTCAGAGTTATCAACATACCTACAGGCCAATCACAACTGATAAAAATTACACCAGAAGGATTCTCATTGGATTTGCCCAACCAATAGGGTAATTCTTTCACGTATAGACAAAAGCCAGTAGAATAAGCAAAGTTTCCGACATGCTGACAGTACGTTGAAACGTATAAAACACAGATTTCCTACGATAATACACAATCTATACTTACAGTATTTACGTAAATATATGTTAGTAAAGTCGTAATGTTACGGTTTTAGTAATTGCCTGAAACGCAAAATGGCTAACATTGGGAAACACCAAAATTCACAACCAATGTATAAATTATGAGATACGTACTGAAATTACTACAAATCACTCGTGTTTAATTACAACATTTTTAATACTGGGACAACGATGTTAATTTTCGCATGTTCCAAATTGTTTTACAATACAAAAACAAATTCCGCTTGTCACATCACACAGTTCATTAAGTATTTCACGGGGTTTATGTTCCGTGTGAATTGTCTTCTGCAAAACTGAGCAGGTTGGTGCAACAGTAACACGCTGTAATCGCATTCGGGTAAACGCGTGTTCAATACCGGTTCGGACAATCCTGTTTTTGGTTGTAGATGGTTTACCAAAATCGCTCCAGGTGGATGCTGGATTGGTTTCTCAGTATAGTAAAGAAGGTTCGCGAAAGTTCACTAAAAGGGTTTGAGTGTAGTTCAATTTAAGATTCCACGATAAAATTAAAAAAAAATTGCATAAAAACTGAATGAAACAAAACAAATTGTTGTTTTGCAAATAAATTTATTAACTTGAATTTCTATGAGTTCAAGAAACATTTGAGCTAGTGTATAACACTGAGACATTGTATTTAATTTACATTGCAATATACTTCATGTTAAAAGTGTTTATAATTATGTAAAATTTATAATTTTTTAATTGGTTATACGGTTTTATCACATCTCCTTCCATGAGTAAAAAAAACAAGAAGACGTCTTCAAACCTGAACAGTCCTAAGGGCGATGTCTGTCGTGGCCGCCCGAAGGTGTGCAAACCTTCGATTGCATAGCTGTAGTTCAAAAGCATATAAAATTAAAAATAATAAATCTGATTCAGATTAGTATCTAAGAAAGTTTCCTTTCATATATCACAGTTACCGTCTTCTGTGTTATAAATGATCATTTCGTAAAGGCGAACAAAGCTGAAACAATAATTTTACGACAACTTTTAAGCATAATATTTGCGTTACAGGACACATGATGTTCCAGAAAGAAAGTTAGCAGTCGTTCATGGAATCGAACCTACAAGACTAGAGTTAAGGGGCCTGCCTCGTTGCCATAAAATCACACTGCAGCGTGTTTGAAGAAAACGTTGTACACCGAAACTAATACACGTGTGTTCACGCCGTTTCTCTACGAAATGAACACACACTTCAGATGACTGCCCTTAAGTACTTTCAAGACAACACACGTATTAGAAATCCCCTTTTAGGGCACGTCAAAATAGATCAAAACGGAATTTTCAGTCTGCTATAGCGGAAAATATACTAGCCGAATACATGTGAAACCACTTAAGGGTAGTGCATTAGACTTTAGTAAAGTGATTTCGTAAATAAAACAATAGGGTCACCACTTAAAGTCCCATAGGAAATTAGTTTTTTCGCGAAGACTGCACGTCTTAAGCGTAGAGGCGACGCACCGTTGTATGGCCCATACCACGTCGCCCTTAGCACCATACCTCACTCACACAAACACATGTGCCACGAGGCGGGCCCCTTAACCCCTGCGCCACTCGTAATCAGGGGTGCCCACAAGGGGGAATCATTCCGCAAGTTACGCATTTAGAATTTTTTGGGGGGATATTTTTTTCAAGAGTAAAATGTTTAATAATAAACGAAAAATATTTTCGAGAATGTACAAGTGCTATCACTATCGTGGTATTCCCTGCAAAAAGTAAAAACCAGAGCAGCTGTATTTGCTTACGATTGTTTTTACGAAATATAAGCCTAAATATCTCTCCCGTACTGAAGTGTAACTCGTTGTAAATTTGTTTTTAAGTTTTTTGAAGGTTTTTTTTTTTGGGGGAATTTTTTTTTTTTTTGGTGGCGGAGGGGTTTGGGGGAATTTGCGCATTGGGTCTTGGAAGGATAGGCACCCCTGCTCGTAATTGGTTCTTTCGGTTACAAATACTTTTTTATGGCAATTATTTTCTGCTGTTCTTATATTATAACTATCGTAAATGTAAAACATAGTTGTTACATGGTACTAAATGAGTGTTATTTTTTGTTTTTAGCAAGTTGTTAATAGCAGCATTGATTACACACGGTGATGGTCAACTTAATAAAACAAACATAGCGGCAATATGAAGTGTAGTTAGCGTGACTGCCCCAGGAGACAGAATGAAGCTCCGCCGATGAAGCGATGCGAACCGCGACACTGACCCAGGGCAGTGTGGAAACTAGAGCGCGCATGTATTGTGTGGTCAGTGGGTCGACGGCGCGGTTGGCAAACCTGCGCCCGCTGGGGGAAGATCAGCTTAGAGACTGCGCCGGCCGCCAGGAGCCTTATAACCTACAGTGATCTAAAGTAGGCGCGGATTAAACCAGGACATTCCTATAATTACCTTAAAACCCTTGTTACTTTTTCTGTCTTATAATTAATGTTTATTATCAGTTTTGAAAAAAAAAAAACACAGCACAAGTAATAATCAAATTTACTTTGACGTCACAAGAAATAAAATTTTGTAGTTATTATTCTAGACAATGTGGTCTTCAAAACTGCTCATTTTATCACGAACACCTATAATTGACAAGTAGCCCTAATGTGGAAATATGCTCTTTATTTGTTCATGTCATGTCACGGCAGACTTATTACAATAAGGACTACTAAAATAAAATTTACATGATGAAATGTAACATGTTACTTTTGGTGACAATGTGCCCAGGAAACTTCAATTTGTCACGCACACGATGAATATATGTCTTTATTATTTTTACTCATGGTATTTACTAACTAAGCGTACCTGTAACAATAAGGACCACTTACATAAAAGTTTGGTTGATATAATGTCAAATATTAAATTAGCTTACAACGTGTCCAGTTGTTCTCGAAACATGACGAAACAATTCTTATATATTTATCTCTGGCTTCCTTCCAAAATTTAGGACATGCGAAGTTAAATTCAGCTAAAATCATAGGTAACAATGCAAACTACCAACATAACAAATTTGGTTTGAATTGGGAGGGGGTTGTTATATTTCTATTTTTAAAGGCATGACCGCCCTAAGTATCCACAACTGAATTCGTCCACTGACGCTTCCGCAATTCTAAACTTCGAAAGTGCGAAGTACCTCACCTTCCCCCCCCCTCCTCGGATGACCATTTTAGAGTAACTAAGAAGAACCACAAAAATTCCACTAACTTAATGTGTATATTAACAGTAGCCTACAGCCAGCAAGAAAAAAATAGTATGTTGGAATTCGACAAAAATACTTGAAGCTAAGCATTTAAGTAGTCATTATGCGCGAGATAAAAAAAAAAGTAATTATTATTGCGTAAAACATCAACTCATATTGCAAAACATTATTCACTACCTACAATTTGCGATTTTGGTATATCCTATATGTAGGATATTTCAGAACGGAGCAAGTGTTTTGAGTGGTGATCTATGTGTATGTGTGTATATTTATGATCATGTATGTATGTATGTATGAGATCGATAAACTCCGACACCGTTCGAACGATCACCATGCAACTTGGCACATACTTGTATTTTTACACTGAGAAGGCTTCTACGCTATCAATTTTACTCTAACTCACAAACTCGTCAGTACATGTTGCTGCAGTTCGTCGACTTCTATACCCTGCTTCCTCTTATGGAATTTAAGTAGACACCTGAAATATTTCTCATTTTCATTTGGACACAAGTTAGAGTACCAAGAACTGTATGTTTCTGTCACTTCCGCAATTAGCCTTTGACTTATTTGGCATTTCCTGGAAGTCTCTGAGTCAATAACAAATACATAACTAATATAGACCTATATCACCTTAACAACAAGCAGCTAATGAGCATATGCTGTGCTTCAGTTATTAATTGTTTTTGCGGGGTTAACCTACAGGTCACTGAACAATTTTACCAATATACATTAGTGTATATACACTGGAAACACAACGTCTACCTGGTTCTGCTAAAGGAAACAAGTTAAAATGTATTTTTCAATTTGTTCTAAAGTATTGTCGGAATGTTAACAAGAAAATTAAAACCCGTTGGCCAACGACAACGTCGACTAACATTGTCACTTGCAAACGTCTGCCATCTGGAAGGATTCCATCTGTAATGCAAACCAAAAAGGCGCGGTTGAATGCGAGTAGCTTGTCTGACCACTACAAAACACCAGATCCACCTTGTGGAACAATTTATTTCACATTACTTCAGTAACATTTGACAGCTACCTATGTGTAATTACTAGATATGGTAGTATGTCGCGAAAACTTTTAACGCCATCACACCTTTGAAAGCATTGTAGTTTCTTCTGACAACAAATCGATGTGTGAATTTATGTTCCCTATGAACTCCAAAACGGCTGGAGCGATTTTGATGCAATTTTCAGACAATCTTCAGATTAACCCAGCGGGTGATCCAGTGAAGGTAGCTATCAGATCAACAGGACATTTTTTTGTTATTTTGCCTATTTTGCATAATATTTTCCTTAAAAACTAATTAATAATAAAATAATAATAAATTAATTTTATTAAAAATAGTAAATAAAAAAATTATTATTAATTAATAATACTAATTAATAATCGTTAAGTAGGGTTTAGACTTGGAAGTGAGCGGCATATCAATGTACAGACTTCAATTCTTGGCTACATATATTTAGTATGCTACCTGGGTCTCTAATATAACATATTATAGTATGAAATAATACACTAAAACATAATGGATCCACGTAATTATTTAGTAACTAATATTTTCCGTACAATGTACACACCTAAGTACAATATTTAATTTTTCAGTGTTTGGTAGTGCTTACACGATGTCATTGACTTGTTTGACCGCACTGTAGGGGACAGGATGCGCTACCACGGAAGTTAACTAATTGGCTTGAATTGTTTCCTCGAATTTAATCACCACGAGATTACCAAGCGAAAGTAAAATAGTATGGAGTTTAGTCTGTTGCGAGAAATTAACGCGGATTTTGCACGTCCCTATTAGTAAGGTTCTCGGAAACAACCGCCAAACACCACGTGCCAGATGAAACAACACAAAGTCAGTAATATATGTATACAGGATGTCAAGAAACTGCAGTTTAAGTACACCAAGTGACGAAGACGAAGATGTGAGTGACAAATTGTCGTACGGCCATTTTTTTCCCGTGCAAAATGTGGCGACACAGCACGGGAGTAAGTGCCTTCTTGCGCTCATTATATGACGACCCGAACAGTGTCAGTCTAGTATCAGCGGAGCGCAAGAGGGGTATAACTCGGTGCTGTTTTGCCATATTGTGCACGAAAATAAAAAATTATCGTACAACATTTGCCACTAACATTTTTGTCTTCAATTTAGTCCAGGATTCATGCTGTTTCCGTATTATACGGCCGTCTCTGGACATTCTGTACAGTACTTACATCTTAGTACACTCGACAGTCATAAATTATACTTAACTGGATTCCCTGCTATTTACTAGACATATAGACTGGGTCTCATAAGCCTGCATGCTCTAGAAACTGTAGTTTAATTCATTGAATATTGTTCCAATCAAAAGTCAGCTTCGCTACTCCAGCTCTGGAAGTTACTATTGACCTACCGTTCTTTAGGCCGATAAGTGAAATGGTTTGTTGTTATAACATCTGGTAGTAAACTATAGCGCGGAATTACTGGGAATTTTCTGTAAGCACTGCAAACGCACAACAGAATAGTAAAACACCAAAAGCTGCTTTTTAGGCTTCTCAATTTTAAATGCAATTATTTGTTACGAGCGTAAATGCGATAGAGACATGCGTTAGTCTTTAATACAAAGTCACTTTCGGTATAATGCTGATTTTGTTGAAAATATCATAGAAAAATACATATGACAGGAAGGTTGTATGCTAGTACGATGCTTTGCTGCTAGTGGTAATGAAGTTCATGATTCGCGTGTAAGTGTTGTCCTTACCACTTACTTACGGCCTTCAGATAAGATATAAAACGTTTTGTAGACCACCGTCTTAAGGGTGTTCAAGTGTGATAAAATCATAATTTAATATTTTTATGAATCACTGTTAGTTTCGTAGGCGATACTTGTGAGTGTAGTTTCCACTTACGAAACAATTTTAGCTCTCATAGTTTTCTCATTAACGGTGCGTCAAAGTCAAAATTTGTTTGTAACGCTGCCACGCAAATTACGAAAAACCAATCGATTTACTTAAACGAAATAATTCACTGTGAACTTACATCCCACGACCTATGCAATAAAACATCAAAATAACCCACAACGCCCTATTTTGAATTTAAAAAAAAAATACAGAAGTACAGAAAAAAATTACAAAATTCAAAATTTTTTTATATATTTAAAAAAATGTCGCGGGACCTTTCTTAACGTTTTATTACGTTGCGTGTAGTATGTTATTTTACTGTGAATTATTTCAAGTCATTGGTTTTCACTATTTGCATGGCAGCAGAACATGCAAATTATGACTTTGACGCACCTTTATGAGAGAACTATGCGAGAAAAAATTATTTTGTAAGAGGAAACTGCACTTACAAATATCGTCCACAAATAACACTATTTCATAGAAATATAAAATTACGATTTTATTTCACTTGAACACCATTAAGCGAGTACAGTCGTGAAAATATATTTTCTATACCGTCAGAATATTTTATAATTTTGTAGCAGTTCATCATGAAGTTGTGTAAGGTATGTGAAAAACTGCTACCAAGTTTATAAAACTAAGTAATTATTTATTAGAGATTAAAATTTTTGTATGTTGATATAAAATATTTATTTTTTAGTTTAGTACCACGTTGATTTGAATATCATAATTGATATAACATCAGTACACAATTAAGACATTTATAGTACATTAATTGCTTGGTTGCACCTAGTTCAGCATTACCAACATTGAAGGAAAACTGTGAAAGCTAGATTTTTTAAATTTAACGAAAGGTCAGATGCCAAATAAATTATTGCATAAAGATGTCACTACTACTTCAAGAACTGCTAAGACATCAAGTTTAAATATATTTTTAAATTGTGAGTGGCACAATAGTTTACGTTAAATTATTCATAAGTTTGTTTAACAAGTGTAAGAAAATAAATTCTCATTTTTTTCGGAGATTTCCGACTTTTACTTTGATGCGAAGCGAAACACAAAACCTTTTACATTTGACGAGGGCAGATGTCAAAGAGTTATTAATTCATGAAGCTGCTTTTACGTCGAAAAATTCTAAGTCATTGTGGTGAAATAATTTTATAAAATCTGACTAGCGAAATAGTTCACGTTAAAATGTTTATAAGTTTGCTTACAAATTGTAAGTAAGTTAATTTCCATTTGATTTCGGAGTTTTATGATAAACCGACTATATACAGTGATACACTTTAATATCATTAAAACCACAGGCTTCACAAAATTGGGAAGGCTCTTTATACTGAGTTCACTAGTTTACCAACAGATATCAGGAATGTTTAGTTTCGGAAATAAGTGACAAATTTAACAGTATAATATCACATTTATTGTGTTTATCATATTTCGGTACTGAAATTCGAAGTTTTAGTATCACAAAGTCTCAAACCATAAAATACGATCAACTAAGAAAAGGAATTTAGTGAATAAACCGTCTTAAGAAAGCTGTCTTGCTGCGGCATTTTTCGTATCCAAATACGAGACGCGTCTGTGCAAGAAGAGTGTTTCAGACATGGGAATCGGATTCGTCTCTGCTCCAACGCACAAGGCTCTGACCTAGTGTACGTTCTATCAGCTTTAAAATCGCCTCTTATGATTTTCAGCACCGATGCTTATACTTCAGACGTTAATAATAAAGGTAATTTAATGCTTGGTGTCCGTATGGTTATTTAAATATTCTGCCTAGAAATTGTCTCGCATAAAGCTACGGTGAAAGTAACCTTTCTGTTGTACTTCCAGCTTCAGATATACAAAAATAAAACACTGTTAGAAGACGGAACCTAATGTTTCGACATAAAATAATTATAGATAGTATTAGTTCACTGAAGAAACTAAAAACATATTTATATGGTTATTAAATTGCAGGTATACGAGTAAAGGTTTAACCTTATTTTGGAAGCCGGAGCAGAGATCTTTCAAAAAATACTTCTCTGTGTCTTTTCTTGTTGTTAGCACCCGCGTCTCCTTCCATAAACACATGTAGGTTCACATATACAAATATTTTCGAGCACCACCATCTAGCGGGAAAAAAAATAATATTAAAAAAGAGGGGCGAGTACGTTGTTACACACCATCTAACTGGCTGTCCTTGTTTTGGATTTTCATGTAGAGGGGCTCTGAACTGGCGAGTACATTAATTCATTGCTCTCAGTCAACTGTGGGACATACACTGGCAGCAACATATATGTGGATGGAATAAAATACGTTACATACTTGTATACAGGTTGTTGCAAAATTACTATGTCAGTATTTTGGAGGAAAAGTCTTCATGTTCAGACGAACCAAAAATATTACATGAATACCGGTCCGGAAACGCACTACTTCTGCAGTACAGTTTACAGTACGTGATGTATTATAGGACATGTACGATCTGGATCGTGTTACTACGGAATACCGTTACATCTATTATGGCAACTACATACCAGAACATTCGTACGGCATTCAACAAGATACAATCCGCACGCCGAGCACTGTGCGTCATGAGACCTGTAGTACAGTAATGGAGAGATTTCGAATTATGTTCACAAAAAATGTTTTGGTCCTCTCAATGTGAGAACTACTCCCTCAAAATGTTGAAAAGCAATGTTGCACCAGCCTGTGTTTTTGAAGTGGTACGTTGCCATTATATAACTCATGACCATGCTACTATTAAACAAAATTAAAGCCGTAGGTATTAAAATGATAAAGATAATTCCACAACTTTAATTTCACTATTTTGGTTAATTCTTTAAGATCCTCATTTTTTTTCTCCTGAGTAACAGAAGCAAGTATATTTAACTTATCATGCCCTTTTTTACCTTTAAGAAGAATAATGAGAGATCGTTGGGCAGCACTTAAGGGCGTCGAATTAAGAAAAAAATTGTAAATTTATATTTGTATAAAATAGTGTTAGTTTTGTAGACATTACTTGAGAGTAAATATTCCTCTCACAAAAAAAAAATAGATCAGTCAGTTTTCCTGAAGACACTTCGAAGTCAAAATTTGCACAATTTTATTTCTTATAAGCAGGAAAAACTAATGAACATAATCAAATGAAAAAAATTCACACTGAACTACATGCAATGGGTTACTGCTTAACATCATTTAAAATAAATTACAAAATTTGTTTGTAAGTTAAAAAAATCGATTAAAGAAGTAAATAAATTAAAATTACAGGAATTTTTTTAATGCAATAACATTTTGTAATGGATTATAAATATAAAACATGTTATGCAGTAGCCCATGACATGTAGTTTGAGTATGAATTTTTTTATTTTCATAATGTTAATTGGTTTATGAGGCATATAAGAACTAAAAAGTGCAAATTTTGACTTTGAAGTGTCTATGGGAAAACTGACTGAGCTAAATTTTTTATTTTTAAGAGGACTCCAAAATAACGTATACAAAACAAACAATATTTCATACAAATATAAAATTGTAATGTTTCCCCACTTGGACACCCTTAACATCTAGGTCTTTAGCGCTGGTGAGGGGCGATATGCAAGAATGGAGCGTTGCCAGAATGAGGGAGCGGGAGAAGCGGAAGGCCTGCCGACAGCCGGCATCGTCCGGCACGATTTCCGCAGGCGAAAATCCGGGGATCGAGTCGGCCGGGAATCGAACGCAGATCACCTCGGTGAGAGGCGGTTGCCTCAGACACTGCGCCAACCACAGTCCTCTTACTGTTAAGGGCTTGTTCCCGAGTTTTTTTCAGACTGGTGCCAATAACTCCAAATATTTTTTAACCAAAAGTTTGAAAAAAATTGAGTCAATGTGTAAACACACGATGCACAACACTGCGGACGCGTTTTTTTTTTTTTAATAATGTATCATTCGCCGGCAAAAAAAATTTCCTTCATTTTTGCTTATTTTCACGACGAAAAACGCGGTACTTTGGGTAATGTAATCTAAAAAAACGTTTAGTATAATTCTACAAAAAAATTCAGCTACAAATTATAACATATAAGTGTCAAAACTGTGCAGCGAAATTTTGATATGAGTATTAGGTAGCAATAAAAAAAAATGATTTCGAAATCTCTGCAAAACTCCGTAACAAGCCTCAGTTTCCAACGTCTTTATTTATTTTTATATTTGTACCAAATATTGTTTTCTTATATTAGACATAAATTGTGATTAAATCTTTGTCTTAGGAAAGTTTTGTATCTCTCATAGTTTTTGTGTAATGAGTCGTAAACTTCAAAATTTGCACTTTACGGTTTTAAGTACGCTGCTAAAACCAACTGACATACCAAGCCGACAAAATTCACAGTATATGACAATGTTGTAGGCTATGATTTGACATATATAAAAACGAAAAATAAAATACTTTTGTATTTAATAAAAAATGCTGAATTTTGAAATGAAAATTAAAAAAATGTCAAAATTTTTTTACAAATACAAAAATATATAGTTTTTGTTTTTATATATGTCAAATCGTAGACTACAACATTATTATATGGTGTGAATTTTTTCAGTTTCGTATGTCAGTTGGTTTTAGTGGCGTACTTAAAACCGCAAAGTGCAAATTTTGACGTTTACGACTCATTACGTAAACACTATGAGAGATACAAAGATTTCCTATGAGGAAGATTTAATTACAATTTATGTATGAAATAAGAAAAAAGTATCTAGTACAAATATAAAAATAAAAAAAGATGTTGAAAACTGAAGTGAACCGCGCCCTTAAGTGTACGTATTTACGAGAAAAAATATGTTTTTAAGATTGATTTATAAAGTATCAAAGTATTCGAGGAGAGGCTAATAATATGAAGCCCCAGTGTTATAAATCTCACAGATAACCTTTTTGGTTATCAGTTTTACCATATTCTCTGTAACACTTTACGGGAGATTCGCAGCGTAGAAATACTGTTTCTATCTATCTGCATCGTCATCCGCATCTGACCGACCTCGAAAAGACAAGGTCCCGATATTCCAGTGAACTACAAACCGCTTGGTCACCCAGCTGGGGTTATCTTCCAAATTAATCCATATAAGCTTTCATGCACGGCCTTGACCAAGGGGAAGATAGGCTTCACAGGAAAGTGTGCCAGAAAGATAAGAAAAATGATGCTAGAGAATTAATTACTTCTCTTTTTCCTTAGAATAACAAAGCTTGTAGTTACTATCCGGGTTTGTTTTGACAACGTTCCAGTCTTTGCCGAGGTCTGGGTTCAAACCCTGACTAAACAGAGACGAAAATGTTTTGGATAAGGCATCCCAAAATTCACTTGTGAATGCCAAAACAAGCACGTAAAGTATAAATCAAACGTAAATTTCCGTACTGTGCGTATTTTCTTAAGCAAAAAAAAATCCTGATATGTAATAGACATAGTTATTTTCGTTACACACAATTGAAATACACGGTTAGTTGTGTCAAACAGTTTTGATTAAGAAAATAACTTTGAACTGTCCTTACCAAAGCTGCAATCACGTATGATTATTTACTTAGTCATTTACGCCTAATACAAACATTTCTTAAACAGCACAGAATTTTCTCCGTGAAGAAATGATCAGGGTTTGTTATATTTCCTTACTACACAAAACGATTTTGCACCACAAGAATTTTGATGTGTAAGCATGTATGTACTATATATATATATTATAAAACCGGGAACAGTAAATTAATATTCACGTAATATGACCGAAACATAGGCTTTACATGTACAAAACTAGGAAAGTCACATGGAAAGTCAAAATAATAACCGCACAAAAGATATGAGAGTAACGCAAAACGTTAAGAGTTGTGCACATAAATCGTTGTCGAACACTATTATAAGGTTAGGAGATATTTGAAACTGTTGTACTGCTGTGATCTTTGAACAGTTCTTGCAATGGATTCGCACTATGAACACCAAAGTTTTTTTTGGACAAACGCCATTGCGGGTGAATGTTGTCGTATTTCAGAAAGACCCACAATAAAACAAAAAACAAAGGAAGAAAAGCCAGTAAGTTGTAGTTATCAGACATAAAATATACAAATAATTCCGGAGAGGAATTTAGTCATATCCCAGAAGACAACACATGGACAAGAACAGATGTAAACAACACAAAATTAATTCCTAAGTGGAGTACAGTCCATTGGATAAGGACGACACAGAAAAAAAAACAACAAATGACAAACGAAAAAATAATAAAAACCCCACAAAAATGGGGTATGCTAAAAGGGCACCAAATGGATGAACAACGACAACACAAATTACTAGAGAGGCATGGATGTGAACACAGGCACAAGACACAACACAGACAAAAAACAGACGGAAAATAGTAGGCTTCTCATGACGTCTGTCTTTTGTTGTTTTTTGTCCTCCAGTTGAATTCCACTTAGGAATTAATTTTGTGTGGTTTATATCTGTTCTTGTCCTTGTGTCGTCTTCTGGGATATGACTTCATTCCTTTCAGGAATTATTAGGGCCTATGTATGTTTTATGTCTGTTGACTACAGCTTACTGACTTTTCTTCCTTTGTTTTTTGTTTTATTGTGGGTCTTTCAGCAAAACGGCAAAATTCGCCCGCAACGGCGTATGTCCAAAAAAAATTTGAAGTTGATGTTTGATTACTGTTGATTCTACTGTAAAGGTTACATATTGTAACGAGAAAGCACGTGATGAACACTTGTCTGCGTCCCACCGTGGGTCAAGCGAGTTAAGTGCTTATCATTTTCCTGTGACGTCAGTTGTTCGGCTGCTAGGCAGTGCGCATCAACCGTTAAGTGCCTTTGGATGGGACGCACAGATATAGGTATACAATATAGTCCTGCAATATTGAACCTTTGAATGTGGCCGACTTTACGCCGTTAAGGGCGCGGTCTACCGCAATTTTCATCACCATTTTTTAAATTTTTATTTGTATTAGATATTTATTTCTTATTTTAGACACAAAATATGACTAAATTTGGCTCTTATGAAATTTTTTTATCTCTCATAGTTTTCGCGCAATGGCTTGTTAAAGTCATATTTTGAATGTTTCTGCTTTAACGACTACACTAAAACCAACCGATATACCAAACTCAAAAAAATCACAGTGGATAAAGACATTGCAGGCTACATTGACATGCTCATAAAAATAAATAATAAATATTATTTGAATTAAACGAAAAATTCTGAAACTAAAAATAAAATTTTAAAAAATTCAATATAGTTTTTATAAAAATACAAATAATTTTTATTCTTTATTTTTATGAGCATGACATTGTAGCCTGCAATGTCTTTATCCACTGCGATTTTTTTTTAGTTGGGTATATCAGTTGGTTTTAGTGTAGTAGTTAAAACGGAAACACGCAAAATATTACTTTAACAAGCCATTACGCGAAAACTATGAGAAATAAAAAATTTCATAAGAGCCAAAATTAGTCATAGTTTGTGTCTAAAATAAAAAAAAATATCTGGTACAATTAAAAATTAAAAAAAAAAAAATGGTGATGAAAATTGCGGTAGACCACGCCCTTAAATGTCATAGCGGAGAATTATCCGGATGTTGTCGTGCAGGATTGTAAGTACGACAGTTGGCAGCGTGAGTAGTGATTGTTTGGTATTTATCAAGTGCAGCGAAGCAAAGGCAGCAACGGAGACAAATTATGCAACCAGTGATTGTCGCCTTGCGTAACTAAACAGCTATAACTTTAAAAAAACTTACAGACTTAAGTTTAGTAATATAATATCTGCAGTACGTAATTTTTGTTGTAGTTCTGTTTGTTCACACGATCTGTTGTAAACATGACACTGGCCGTACACTTCGTAGAAAAATAAATAAACATAAGAACACTTTTTTTGGCCTCACATTATTACCAACACCATCAACACAAAAAAAAAAAACGAAATGAGTACATGAATAAAAGTTTTGAATCATATGAACAACAGAGAGCAAGATTTAATTTACTTATATGTCAGTATTGTTGTATTTAAGTAGGGAAATACACAGCAAAGCATTTAAAAATTCGTTGTCAACCGCATGAGGAGTGAGAGGACCGTTGTTAATGTTGATGTTTATGCAGTAAAAGCCTATGACCTTTTTCAAACGTTGCTTTTAAAAGTGCTCTGTAAGTCTCTAAACGCCTATAATTATAAGCTCGTTCTGTAACGTAGTAATATTAAACACTCTAATATTTATATTAAGACTCTGTTAATCAAAGTATACGGTACTCAGTAGATATTTGACAGGTTTCTAAATATGTGTTGGAACTGTGAACGTATGTGAAACAATTTTACAAGTCCTACTTTCATAAATCTCATATACAAGAGTGGTAAATATAAAATAAGGTTACCCAGCGAGGTGGCACAATGGTAACGCGTTGTACTCGTATTCGGGAGGACCCTGGTTCCATCCCCCACTCCAACCATCCTGATTTCGGTTGCAAAGTCACTCCAGGCGAATTCTGAGATGGTGCCGTAACGAAGACCATGGCCGATTCCTCTCCCAGCTCTTGTCATTGTCTCTAGTTGCGTGTCATTGTCTCTGATGACCTCGCCATCGACGAGACGTAAAGCCCACTTACGTTATCTTACAAATAATTACAGTGTGCAGTGCAAAAAATAGATAATAAAAATTCAGTAATCCTGCAAAACGAATGTTTACTGCAAGGTTTGTAAAAAAAAAACAGTTTTGTCCCGAAAACGTATGTTTTTTTTTTATTTTCTGAAGTTTTTCTACACCACCTAGTTAAAATAAAACTCGATGACTTGAATTTAAAGGTTTGGCTTTGATTTATATGTTACGCACCCTCTGACACTCCCTTTAGTAATCACACACTCCAAAGTCAGTTATCAAACAACGGCTAGCCGACCTTGAAGATATAGGTCACACCAACTTGCTTATTACCAGCGAAATGTGGGTCAGATACCTACCACCTCTCCTCAGGCTGGCCTCAGTGACCACTTCAGGTGCAAGTTTCACGCCCAACCTCCTTCACGTAGAGGTCTCCCTCTAGAGAACAGCGCTGGGAGCTTTCAAACCCACCACAAGACACCCAACCAACTAATAACGTAGGCCAGTGTGGGTAACTTCAGCCTTTCAGTGTTGTTGAAGCGTGAGACGTGAAACTAACGGAATTAGCTGGAAACAATATACCAACATTCAATATATATAGAGTGGAAATTCTAAAGCGATCTAAGTGCCAAAAATATGCTTACGAGGAAAAGGGAAAAACAGTGCTGTAAGAGTATGCATACATATCGGACATGCAATATTTCAACGATCACAAAAACTATTAAGACAATTATTGGGACTAAACTCTTGCGGCAAAACATAGGCACTGACATAGTTTGATGTAATTGAATAAATTATATATTTTTTGGCACTTAGGTAATTTAGAACTTCCACACTACAAATATGTTTTCGGTGATGAAAAATAAAATGGGTGAGTTAAAATGGTAAAACATGACATATTTTACCGAAATCGAACTAGGATAACCAAGTTATACTTTATATGTATCTTCGTCATTTGAGATAAATAAATAAACGCCTCCATGGTACCTTACACCACATCGAACTTTGATTTTGGAGTGAGTTGTAAAACTAAAACATCCCTTTCTTGATCTCAGCTTTAAGTCATGATTGGATCTTCACCGTGAGGGTCGTTGTAATAGTGTTTGTTTTTCTTATATTGTCTATAGTACTACAAGTGTTCTGTGCAACAATAATGCTGTAAATGTTTAATTATTATAATGTATGCACGATGGCATAGAATACAATGTTCTTGTAATTAACAGCAATTGTGTTATGAAAACGTGCCTGAAAATTATATTGTTTTGTCGAACTTAAAATTACTCTTACCTCAATGATATTGAAAAGGAAAACATTCCTTCAACTTCGTATACATATACATTTCTGTAAATAAAAGTTTGTATGTTTTTCTTTTCAGGTGATGTTCCATTTCCTTAAATTCTGACAAATAAATATATATTTGCATATTTTCCCTTTCAACCTATAGTTTATTGGCAGAACAGTTTTTGCCTTTTTCCTTTTTAAATTTATACATTCACGTGCTAGCTTTCGCTTAGGCTGTGTTATTGCTGTAATATGTTGTGGAATTAATACGTTCTAGATTTTACTACAACGTTTTACTCGCACACATATGCTTTAAACATAAACAACAACCGAAAACAACGTGTATTCTTATAACTTTTAGACAGAATAAAAAAAGGATATTCAATAGAGTACATATAAAGTCTACAGAGTATGTTAAATTAAAAATACAAACAAAATACCTCAAGTAAACGCAACTGCCTGTAAAAAAAAAAAAAACAAATGGTTGAATACACTAGTTTGGTACTAGGTATATGACTTCATAATTTCCGAAAGAAAGAAACCAAAAAAAGACAACTGCCTGTAAAAAAACAAGTAGATAAATACACTATTTTTGTACAAGGTACGTGACTTCATAATTTCTGAAATAAAGAAACAAAATGCAACTACACTGAGAGAAAGAAATTGTTCACATAACAAAATATATTTGTTTGAGGAATATGTGTTTTACTGAAATATGCGATGTTTCACTTAAAAACGCCTTGTTTACAAAAACATACAATTTTTTTTTTTTTACTGTAACCAGGTAATATGGGTGAACATATTTGTTTCAGATAATTAAACAATATTA